>WBMY01008389.1:750612-776815 GCA_013397315.1 Donacobius atricapilla
GCAGATTTCAGGACTTATTTCCTAGCAAAAAGCCCGATTTTAGAGCAGAAAAACCAAATTGCTGTTACATTCCTTCACAGCAGATTTCAGGACTTGTTTCCTAGCAAAAAACCTGATTTTAGAGCAGAAAAACCTAATTGCTGTTCCGTTCCTTCTCTCCCTTCCAGCCACTGCAAGGTGCAGTGATTTTGTCTCTGACTTTGTTCCTCCTGAGCTGAAGCCAGCCCAAATTAAATCGGTCAGAGCTGCAGAGGGTTCTGAGCCCCCTCCAGGTGGGTTTGCTCTCCAGGACAGCCCTGGTGGCAGCTGGAGGAGCCGTCACCCATCTGCAGCCTGAGCTCAGGGTGCCCCTTCCTGCCCTCTGACCAGTTCCTGCAGATAAATCCACCCTCTCCTCCCCCAGCAGGTCGTTTGGGTGCCAATTGGGCTCCAAAGCAGAGCGGGCTGGCACAGGAACCCTTTGGCACCGCCCGCCCTGTCACCACCAAACCTGCTGTGCAGATAAGAGGAATTCTTCCAGCTCCCAGCCCTGCCAACTGGCACCCCGCACAGGATGCTCAGCGGGCCAAGACGCACAGAAATCGGGTTCAGAGAGGGATTAAACAAACTCAGGGAAGAAAAATCCATCGGGGGCCAGAGCGTGGCTGTGGGCTGGGGGCTCAGCACAGCACGCAGCTCCGTTTGCCTCCCTGTGGAACAAAAGGAAGCTCTGGGAAAAGCTGATGATTTTCACCCTCCCTGGAGCATCAGTTCCAGTGGGCCACGGGTTTTGTACATAAGATTTTGAAGGGCAAACCCCAGCTGCTGGTGGGGATGGGGAGGTGGGACAGGCAGCACTCCTGGAATTCTGGGCTTTACTGATTCTGAATTTACAAATTCTGGGCTTTACTGATTCTGAATTTACAAATTCTGGGATTTACTGATTCTGAATTTACAAGTTCTGGGAGCATTCCTGAGCTCCAGCTCCTCCTCACCCTCACTCAGGGGTCACAGAGCTGCAGCCAGGCCACTCTCTCATGGTTTCCCCTCCTTGTCCTGCTGCTCCCCTTGGGAGCATCCCTCCATCCCAACACACCCAGGGCCACCCAAACCCTACAACCCAGCTCCAGCTGTCCTTGGTGCCGGGGTCTCACCGAGCTTGATGTCCCCATCCTGGGTGAGGAGCACGTTCCCAGCCTTCAGGTCCCTGTGGATGATCTTTTTGCTGTGCAGGTAGTGGAGAGCTTCCAACATCTGGCGGCAAATCACTCGGATCTGAGGCTCAGTCAGGCCCCTGTCCAGCTCTGCAGGGATGTCAAACGGGACAGGGACAAAGCGATGCTCACCTGAGCAGCAGGGAGGCCCAGGTTACCCAGCAGAGCGTGGCAAAGCCACTGTCCCTGTGTCAGAGCAGCAGGAGACGATGGAAATCAGCTCGTTAAGGTGATTTATTCCCCAAGCCAGCACTTGCAGCAGAATTTCCACCTCTTGGAGCTGCTGGCTCATAGCTCCCTCCTGGGAATGCTCAGCTGAGGCCCTGGAGCAGTGGATGAGGGGGGACGACGAGGGGGAGCCAGAAATGCTTGGGATGGGGTCTGACCTGCAACTCTCTGACAGTTTGGGCAGACAGACAAGCTGGGTGTCAGCAGCTGCTGTGGGGGGAGCGAGCTGAACAGGACAGCAGGGTCAAACCCAGGCAGGAACAGCAGCAGCCCTCATTCCCCAGGGAACAGGGGAACTAGGGAATTATCCCTGCTGGGGGATGCAGTGCAGCCCCCTGAACCCCGTGAAGGACACAGCAATCCCCAAAGGAACACGACTGCAATGCTCAGCAGGGTTATCCCTACGCCCTGCTCTGAGCTGGCGTTTTGGGCAGGGATAGAGACTCTGGCAGCAGCCCCAGAGTTCCAGGAGTGCTTGGACCCTCTCAGACACATGGATGGGCCTCTTGAGGCCGTCCCATGCAGGGTCAGGAGCTGGATTTTGTGTGCGGCTTCCAGCTCAGGACGTTTGTGACTCCGTGGCTCGCGGGGACAGGCGGGTGCTGGCGTGACCACCCTGCTGGGCCACCTCCAGCCCCCCAGAGCACAGCTCTGCAAAGCATCACCCCTCCAGATGGTCCGCGGCTCCTGAGCTGCCTCCCTCCCTCCCTCGGCAAGGCCTCTGCAGGGCAGGACCCTCCTCCAGCAGAGCAGGGCAGGGCTCAGACAGCACCGGATGGGGCTGGCGGGGGGACCCCAGTACCGGGACAGATGTTTGCTCAGAGCAAGGAGCTTAATACCAGCCTGGGGGTGCTGGCTCGGGCACTTTGCTCCTCCTTTCTTTCCCCTGCTCTGGGAAAAGCTGATGATTTTCACCCTCCCTGGAGCATCAGTTCCAGTGGGCCACGGGTTTTGTACATAAGATTTTGAAGGGCAAACCCCAGCTGCTGGTGGGGATGGGGAGGTGGGACAGGCAGCACTCAGCATTTCTGGAATTCTGGGGTTTACTGATTCTGAATTTACAAATTCTGGGGTTTACTGATTCTGAATTTACAAATTCTGGGAGCATTCCTGAGCTCCAGCTCCTCCTCACCCTCACTCAGGGGTCACAGAGCTGCAGCCAGGCCACTCCCTCATGGTTTCCTATGCTGCCCCTGCCAGGTCTTCCAGAGAGACGCCACAAATGCTCAGGAGCATTTTTATGTCCCAAGAGATGAGTAAAACCCCCCCTGCTGAGGTTTTCCACGGGGAAGGCGTCATTCCCTCCAGCACTTCAGGAAAGGTTATTTTTCCACGCTGCAACTTGGAGCTGCTTTAAAGAAGTCCCCTAAAGGAGGGACGAGGTTTAAGAGCTGAGTTAAAGATGATAAAATTGGTTCCTGGAAATAAAAAGGAAGCCAGGCCTTTGCGAAGATCAGGGCTGACAAGGAGTAACCCCCGGGGAGATGTGGCTCTGTCCCAGGGCTCTGGGCAGGGTGATGTCAGAGCGTCACATCCGCTGTGCAGAGGGGGGGTCACCCCCAGGGTCACCCCCAGAGGGGCTGTGGCACCAGCCAGGGCTCTCTTGGGGTACAGCCACCCCTCCCTGCTCCCAGCAGCTCTCTCTGTCTGGGAGAGAGGAGTTAAAAACGGGGAAATTGCTGGGATTGCTGCAAACTGCAGTTTATCAGAGCTCCGCTGCCTCCCCAAATGACTGATACCACACGGAGAAGTCAGCAAAAAGATCTGGGGAAGTTCATCTTGACAGGCACCCAGCTTCAACATCTCAGCCCTGCTGGGAGCTGTGGGAACGGGGATCCCAAGCAGATAAATATTTAAATTCAGCTTTCCCCTGCGGCCAGACTCTCCCTTCTCCCCATACCTTGTGATCTGCTGATCCCAGCAGCATTTAAATCACAAAAGGACATTAAAGCAGCACAAAAACTCCCCCAGGGCTGCCAGGGTATGAAAACAGGCAAACTCCCGGGACAGAAAGGGCAGCGGCGGCAGCCAGAGAAGTTTTCTCCCTCTGTCCTTGGGCTGCTCCTGGGGTGGTGCCCGGAGCCTGGAAATGCCCTGTAGGCACCAGGGCACAGCTGCACTCACCCAGCATCGTGGCATCCACGGCCCCGCCGGGGCAGAACTCGATCATGATCTGGGGGAACAAAGAGAGAATTCAAGCCAGGCTGTGCCTCAGTGGGGAGAGGCAGAGCGGAGCAAAGCCGGGTTTGGCTCCCTGCGTGGCAAAGCCGGGCTGGGGGAGCTCCCCAGGACACGTCCCTCGGGCACTCCGAGCATCTCCGAGCCCTGGGTCAGTTCCCACACCCTGCCCACCTCCCAGGGACCCCCCGAGGCTGTGCCACCCCCGCAGCCCCGCGCCTGCCGCCCACCCCTGTGGGCTCGACATTTCTGAGCCTGAAATTCAGCTCGCTGACCATTGCCGGCTCCTTTCCCAAGGGAAAGCTGCCAACAGTTTCTCTTTCCAAAACATCTCTCTCTGTTTCTCAGCACAGGCTCAGCAAACAGTGTTCCCTTTGCCAGAACAACTGTCCCAGGGGTTGTTTCCTATTCCTGACCCAATGGAGAGCAGTGTCAGTGCCATGGAGCAAGAACAGACCTTTTTACACAGCGTGTTCTAAAAGAAACTGTTGGGATTGTAAATAAAGCTTCTTTCTCTCCTGACAGCTCCATGGAGTCAATCCATTCCATGTCCTACCCTGACACAGCCCAGCAGCAGCCTCAGGATTTGGAGCTGGCCCTGTTTGCACCCCCTGCCCTCCTCTGGGAGCCGCGCTGCCAGCAGGACGGGATCACTGTCATAGCTGCGAGCTGACGTGGCTGCAGACATCAGGCAGGATTTTCCCTGCCATATGAGGGACGGGGAGGGCTCTCGTGCCTTTAGGGTTTTTTTTTTTAAAACTATTTTTATTTCCCCGCATTGCTCACGAGTTCATTGCTCTCTCATTTTGAGCAGTTTGAGGGGAAATGGTTTCAATGAAGAGGCTGAGCACGTTCCCCAGGTTTTGGCATTTTTCTCCAGGGGTGTGCAGAGCGCTGCCAGTCCCACACATCTGCTTGGCATCCCTCCCCGGTGCCCCCAGCAGCTCGGGGGTGCAGCTCCTCTCCCCTCACCTCTGCACAGCCCCAGCCAGAGCCGCCTCAGCTCCCCGCTCCCCTCCGGGGCTGCTCAGATAAACTGATTACAATTCCAGGCAGCCAGGGATTACAAGGGACAAGAGGTGCTTCACCTCTCCAGCAAGCTCTTCTCCTCGCCGAGGTGACCCAGGGCAGCATTCCAGAGCGGTGAAATGCCAGAGTTGACTCCGAGGACACCTCCTGAGCAGTGTTTACCAGCTCAGCCCTCTAAACCCATCCAGAGGTGGTCACGTCACTCAAAGCAGCTCCAAGCCCTGGCCCAGGAGCTCAGGGGAGAAGGTTCAAGCTCCCTGTTCCTCCTGGTTTGGTCCTGCAGATCCAGGAAAGCCACATCCCAATCCCACCCTACAGATGCTCTGGAGTGAGACAAAAATTCCAAAATTCCTGCTTTGCTCTGGAGAGCGGGGAGCAGGAGCTGGGATGCAGCAGAGCTGGAATTGCTCTGTGGGGAATCAGCCCAGCTGCAAGGACTCAGAGCGGGGACAAACTGAGGTGACAAACGCGGGCAGGACAGAGGCACCATCGGAGGAGAATCACCAGGGTCCAGGGCTGGGGCAGCATTTGGAAGAGGCAGGTGGAGAGAAGCAATTGGGAATTCAACTGAACCCTCCCCAAAGCAGGAGAACCAATGCCACCTCCAGGTGGGAGTCTGGCAGGAGGGACGGGGCCAGCAGAGCATCAGCGGGACATCTCAACACTTTTTTGTTGTTTAATGCCTTGAACCAGAGCATCAGCAGCTTCCTGAGCAAATGGAAAGGCAGGAATTGTCTCCTGCCGTGGTTCATGAAGCAGAGAACTGCCCTGTGCCCCACTGGCACCCCAAACAGCTCCAGGAATGTCATTTCAACCCTTTATTTTTGTGGAGTTCCTCATCGCATTCATCAGAGCAGAGTAAAACCAGCAGCGGCCACCAGCCCTGCCTGGGCTCCTCACAAAAATTCCAGTCAGCAGAGCAAACCTCGCAAAATTCCAGAGCAAACCTCCCAAAGTTCCAGTCAGGTTTGCAGCCTGGCAATGAGAAAATGAGGAGAACCAGTCCCTCTGAAGCAGCCTGAAGCCGGTGTGTTCATCCAGGCACAGCAGGCTGGGCACTGGGAATACGGGGAAACACAGAAAACCTCAAAACATGCATTTCCAACAAGGGCAGAGATGCCAAAGAATATTTCTGGGTGTGGCCAGAATGGCCCGAGCAGCTAAAAAAATAACGAGCCCATTTCAGCCCCAAAAAATCCTATTTAAACAAGCACAGCTGGCAATCTCCCAGCTCATCCTCCAAGCACACTTCCTTCCAGGAGCAGGGCCAGCGTTTTGCCATCCAGGCAGGAGGAAGGCAGGCCTGGCGACATCAGCATCTGTGTGAGAGCTGGGAGCACCCACACCTCCTGCTGCTGCTGCTGCTGCTGCTGCTGCTGCTCGGGGCCCTGTGCGGTCTGCAGGGAGGAACATCCTGTTTCTAATGATTTCCTCTGCACAAGAAATCCAGGGACTTCCTCACCGAGGCAGCCGGGGGGACACGGGGTTCCTGTGCCACACCGAAGCTCCTCCAAATCCACTGGGGATGTTTCAGTCTCCAGTCCATTACAGCCACCCCAAAATTCACTGGGAGCTCCATTTCTGAGTTCTTGGAGCAACACAACAGAGTGACAGCCCCAAATCACAACCCAGCCCCCAGCCAAGGAGCTCACAACCCCCTGGGCTCACTCCCAGCTCCAAGGGACGCTCTGGCTGCACACAGGAACAGATTTGGGCAGCGGGGTTGAGAGAGAAAGGAACTTGCTCTCACTGCCTCTGAAAACCTTTGTGACAGTTGAAATAAAAAGGGCTCTTTTCTCCTACATGTTCAACAAAACAAAAATGCAGAGGTCTGTCGCTGTCCAACACACACTCACTTTGGTGAGAAGGCATGAACTGTTTATTATGAAAATCTGACTCCACTTTTATAGTATTTCTACAAAGGCCAGGGACTGGGGGAGAAGGCTGACACCTCTCCCCATCCCATTGCTCAAGACAACTGTCCATCAGCTGTCCATACCTCTAAGAACAAGAATGTAAACTACTTTGACTTAAGGAAAACACTGCTTCTATTTGTAACACCCGTACGTGAGAAATAAACTGTGAAAACTGTGAGACACAAGAGAAGGCCGAAAAATCAGGGCGACAGAGGTCTGCATGCAGACACCTGAAAAACTTCCCTTTTCAAAAAACCTTCGCAACGGGCAGCATGAAATTTAAATTTGAGAGTGAAAGTCCACGCCGGTTCAAGGGCTTTGCTGGTCACCTCCATTTTTCCCATGGCTCATCTTAATCCTGCATTAACCACGGCAGGATCTGGAAGCTTTTAGGGTCTAACAAACCAGGACCAGCCTCACCTGCCCAGGTACCGAGGTGCCCCCGAGACCCAGCTCGCTCCCCCCAGCCTGGGCAGGACAGCCCCTGCCTCCTGGGTGTGTCTGAACGCCTGGAACTTTCCACATCGCTAAAACAAAAAAAGAAAAAAAACACACACAAAAGCTTATCTGGAAAGATAATTTCACCAAACACTGCCCCAGCCGCCGAGGGTGGGACAGCTGACGGTCCTGAGCAGGGTTTGGCTCTTAGTCACCCCGCTGGCATTCAGAGGGCAGCGCCCACCGAGCCTTCCCTGGCAGGCAGAAAGGGGCTGGGAAACAAAAGCCATGGGCTGGGAAAGCCGGGGGCAGCCCCTGGGTGCCAGGTCCTTCCCCTGGGCACCAGAGGCCACCAGGTCCCCTCGGGGCAGAGCAGCCCAGTGGCTGCCAAGGCCCTGGAGGCGAGGGATGCCTGCAGCCTTCTCCTGGCACTTCACTGCTCGCGCAGGGCCCCTGCAGGAGTTTGGGGTCACCGAGGCGCTGCCAGGAGCTGCCAGGGCCATTCCTGAGCGGGGACGCCGTGCCAGGAGCTGCAGCAGGGCCCTGCCCGTGCCCCAGCATGCTGCTGCCCTCAGATCCACCCTGCCTGGCCCAGAGACTGCAGCAGAACCGAAACGCCTCCGCTGTTTCCTCCCCTGGCCCGCAGCGGAGGGGCTTGGGGTTGTTTGTGTGAGCAGCGCTGGAAGCCGCAGCATCCTGCAGCCACGGCCACCTCCGGCACCCACGCACGGCCCCGTGGCCCTGCCACGTTCTGGGGCTGCTCTGAGGGGTCCTCGTCACCCACAGAGGAAAAAGCACTCCCCAGCACAGCCTTGTGCTGGCACAGAGGGGCTGAGGAGATAAGAAAAACAAATTTGATAAAGGAAACCGCATTCCACTTGCAGAGAGGGCTGGGGATGGAAATGCAGTCGGGATGGAAATGCAGTTGGGAAGGAATGGCCGTGCTCGCCACCCATCGCTCCTGGCCCACCTTCTCTCTGTCCAGAGCGTGGAGTTGACACAAAGTTCCCGGGGGTTTGCTGCCACTGGCAGCAGTAATTTCCAGCTGGGTGTTTTCCAGATTGGAGCAGGGCATGGGAAAGGTGCGTCCCAGCTGGCCCCAGGCACGCTCGGAGCAGAGGGTTCAGTCCTGCCCCGCGTGGAGCTGGCACGGCAGGGACACCACAGCGGGCACGCCGGGCTGAGCCTGCCCTGCTCCCAGCCAAGCCAAGGATTGAATTTACATTACAGAGCAGAGGGAGGGGACGGCTCACAGTCCTGCACCCACCCAACCTGGCACCCTCCCCACCAGCCTCCTGCCCAGCACTCTTCACCCCGCACGCCAAGGGCTGGGGGACAACGGGGAGCAGATCCCGCCGGCATTGCTCATAAACCACCCACAGCGAGGCCCTTTGCTCTTTGCTGGGGGCTGAAGGCAGGGCAAGGCACAAAACCCTTCCCAAACCTCATCCCTCGAGCCCCACCAGGCCAGAGCACCACCAAGACAAAAGGGGACAACACCCAAGAGCCGCAAAAGCCACCAGCTCCCAGCGGCTCTTGGGGCTTGTCCCCTTTTGAGGGACAACAAAAGGCTGCAGCTGGCCCTCAGCAGCCACCAGGGAGGGCACAAAGCGATCCAGAAGCCACCAAAAGCCTCTTGGCTGCCCCAGAGCAGCAGAAATGTCAAAAGCTGGCCTGACATGGCAAATATGCTGTAGGTGGAAGTGAAATAATTCGCTCTCTGTAAGAGAAGGCTCCAAGCTTGCCAATTTTCCCTCATGGACAAGGACACCATTCAGAGACTTTAAATGTAAGAAACCTTTTCTGCCCCCTTTTCTGGGCAGAATAACCTACAGAGAAAAATATTTGAGATCAGAAATGGAAAAAAAAAAAAGGCCATCCCCATAAGGAGTGGGGGGAAGAAGATGCAGGGCAGGAAACAAGGAACACAAAGTTTAGGGAGTTTCAGAGGAAGAAAACTTTGTGGAGAACAAAGTCAATACTCCTGGCGAAGCGCAGAGCTCCCTGCTGATTTTAAGGAAACTGGGGACAAGCTGTCCACATTTAAAGCACTGCAAGATGACAAAATATTTCCTTGCACTGCCCCCCACAGCTGGCAGAAATATTCCCATCCCTACTGCAATTTTGGCAGAACAAATTAAAAGTCCTTTGAGTTCAATCAAATGGTTTTGATGTTGCAAAAAGCATCTTTTACTGCTTGGAGGGCTGTGAGTGGGATCCCTTTTCTCACCAAGTTATCCCTTTTCTCACCAAGTTATCAGCGTTTAGAGGCCACTGAGTTCACTTTGTTACGGGGTGGGAAGCAAAACTCCAAGAATCATTTCAAACATAAATAGCAAAAGAGGAAGAAGTTGCTGCCTCAGTGGGAAGATTCCCCAGCCTCAAGTGCCCCGAGTCTGTGTCAGCATCTACATGAGATGATGCATCTCAGAAGGGCAAAGCTCACTGTGAGAGCTGGAGTTTGACCCAGGACAAGTTTCCCGATGGATTTTATGAAGTCAGCAGTTCCAGCACAGCCCCACAGCCTCGCCTGGCCACGAGGACAATTCAGTGAAGGAGTGGCTAAGGGAGTGATAAGTTTTCCACTCCTGCCTGGAATGGACAACCATTTGTCCTGATCATCCCCAAACTCCCAGCACGAGGCGCCTGGACCCATCACACAACCTGAGTGTTGCTGTTTAACAGTTCCAGCGAGGGCTTTGAAGCCAATGGATCACTCCAGGCCATGAGGTCTGCAAAAGGAAATCCCTCCCTCCCTCCAAATGACAACTTTCAGGCTGTATCTGAAACAGAACGAAGTTTAAACCTGCAAGCTATCCCTCGTGGCAGGGCTTAGGCTGAAGTTGGGTTTTGAGGCGCTGTCTCCTATCCGTGGGGAGTTCATAAATATTCCTTTCCATGCAAACACTGCTCCTTAGCATTCCCTTGGAGATCCAGCCAAGTGGGAACGTGGCTAATTGCAATTCAGTCCCAAACAAAGTTTTCAAGTGCTTTGAAAACTGATTTGCCTATAAGGCTTCTTGTCTGCTCTGCTTTTCTTTTCATGAAACTCCGGCCTCGTGTTATAACCCTGGACTCAGCGCCCAGGACTTATTCCCAAGTGCCATTTACCCCCCTGGGGAAATTTTAGGCAAATTCCTGTCTGTGCCTTCACTCTCAGAGCCAGGATAATAACACCAGCTCTTTTATAAAGCATTCCAGGGTGTTCAGATGGCAAGGCTGCGCAATCACAAGGAATTATTACGGCTTCAATAAACCTCTTCATGTAACGTTATCCTGTGCAAAGGGTGGCAGACAAAGTTTCTGTTCTCCTTTGCACCGTCGTGTTGGTACCTGTGGGAGCACTCTTGAACTCAGCTGGGCCGTGGCAATTTGCCTGACGCATAAATCATTGTGGGGGTCTGCTAAAAATCATTCCGTTTCCCTCTTGTTTTAAGGGGAAATCCCCCCCAGTTTTACCCAGAATAGGATTTAGAGTGACTTGCCAGGAGGCTGAATGCTGAAGCTCACCTTCACAAGCACGGAGGGGGCTCGCAGAACCTGCTGCCCAGATTCCCAGCAGAAGAAGATTTAGGGTTTTTGGAAACACAGCAGCAAATCCTCCTCACCCAATATAACACAGCTTTTAAAATTGACATTTTGAAGTTATTTGTGGCTTAGGAATGGGACTGAAATGGGGCTTGCTTGCTTTGAATTGAATTTTCACTGGTGATTATTACAACATGGTATCAACTCCAGGTCTTTGGGAACGGCCAGGCAGAGAGAAGGGAAGGAAGACGTCACCCAGAAATCTGACCCACAGTATCCCAGCTGGCAGAGACACGGTCCCAAAGCTGGAGCAGAAGTGACCACCCACTTCAATTCTGCTACTCTGAACAGCAAACTGCTGACCCTGGAAATGCAGGAAAATGCCAAAAAGCCACTGGGCTGCATCACTTTTTCCACATTGCAGCTCTGGCCAAGACGAGGAAACGGGGAGAGGACACTGGGGTGTCCCTGCTGCATTCCCAGCTGCCAGCCATGCCCTGTTGTGATGCCTGCTGCTATCTGCCCACACCTGCTCCTCTCCTACCCACCCCGCTGAAGTTCCTGGGGGTGTTTTGCAGTTCTGCCCGAATTCTGGACTGGTAGGAATTTGGAAACCGGTCCAGCAAACCCCACCCCCAGACTGGTTTTCCCGGTGGGGCTGATCCTGAAGCAGCTCCCGAGCCCTGCGTGTCCCAGGATCTGGGAGGGATTGGGATTTATGTTCCTGCAGCTGGGGCAAGGAGGAAGGGAAGGGACTGTTGTCGCTCCAGGCCATGGCGAGCAACGTTTGGGATGGCTTTGTTTTCCTGGGTTTTCCCTTGGCCACGGTCGCCTCCCGCGAGCTGCGGACAACAAAGTTCAAGAACTTCTGGGGGAAGTTTGGTACAAAGCTCCAGGAGCAGGAGGCCAAGTAGGAAGGGCTGCAGCTCTGCTGCCAAGTGGAGTTTTGAAGGGACACAAAGCCATGGGAGTCCTCGGGGACTGCGGGCTGAGCAGCCTGGAGAGCCTGCGCTCACACAAACAGATCGCCACAGGCAGCCAGCCAAGCTCGGGCTGCTCTCCCTGCAAGACATCCCTGCAAGTTGTGATAACCTCCCTTTGCCAAGGAAAACTGTGGGGAACCTGATCCTGCTACCAGCTCCCTTCTCTGTTTGTTTTAAAGAAAAGGTGTCGCCAGCCTCGGAGAGCCAAAGGCTGCAGATGCTTTACATAGCCCAGCAGTGGAGCGCATGGGATAATGAACATTTCTTTATGCTACCGGATTTTCAAGAATGCCCGAATCTCCAGTCAACATCCATATCAAAGGGGGAGCGATCCCAAAAGTCCCTGGCTGAACAGGTCAGGGCCTGCCCACAGAAAATGCAAAGGGCTTTTTTAAGGCGAGTACAAAGAGCAGCACGGAGCTGGAGCCTCTGTGCCAGCTGGAGGAGTTTGTACCCACACTGCAGAAACCCTGAGCTGGTTTAATGAACCATTCCCCAAGTGGCCCAGCCAGGCAGGGTTACCTGCACGGCACAGCGATCCTTGCTTTCAGCTCCAGGAAACGGATGTTTATTCAAAAAAACCCTTTTTGCCATGGCAACTGCGGGGCAGGGAGGAGGAGGGAGGGGGACACAATTCCCCCAGGGCTGCCCTGGAAAAGTTGTCCCACCACCCAGTGCTTCAACACCTGGGGCCAAATGACATTTTAATTAATTCCTAGAGATTCCTGCAGGCTCGGGGCTGGAGCGGCAGGACAGGCTCCTGGGTTTCCTGCCCTGCTGGGCTGCCTGGGCACTGCCACCACCCCCTGCCAGCAGAGGTTTCCTGCAGGGAAGTTCAGGTTCTTCACAGCAAACAGAGCTCTCCTCCCCTCTCATCTTATCACTGCTCTGGCTGCAGGAGGAGACACTCGGAAACAGCAGAGGATCAAAAGTTCCTCCCTTCCTCTGAGGTTTCAGTCTTTTTTTTGTTGTTGCTGTTTTGGAAGGGGGGGGAAAACCCCTCCCAAACGCGCAGCCCTTGAGAGGGACACAAAACACAAGGGCTGTTGTTTTCCTTTCCCATGTTGCAATAATTATCAGTGAAAATTCTGTTCAAAGCAAGCCCCGTTTCACTCCCATTCCCAAGCCACAAATAACTTTAAAAAGTCCATTTTAAAAGCTGTGTTATACTGGGTGAGGGGGATTTGCTCCTGTGTGTCCAAGTCCTGCATCACACTGCAGGAAAAGAGACTTTAAAATGTGTCCCAGCCACAAGGGCTCAAAGCAAACCCTTTAAAAAAAAAAAAAGTATGAGAATCTCAGCTTTCATTTGGTGCCCCCATTTCCAGCAGCCAGGATTTATGCAAAAGAACACAAAATGCCACGGGGCTTGTAATAAAAATAAAATAAAATCCTGAAAGCTCCCACCAGGGCAGTTTTGCAGCTTCCCTGGGCTGTTTTCAACCAGCACAAGACTTCTTGGCCTCTGCCACGAGCAAAGAAAAGGAGATGGAGGGGGATGGAGCGAGATAGGAGCTGCTGGCAGGGCACAGCCTCTCTGCAGAGGATTTCAATGCCAAGAAAGCTCCTGCTGGATGTTGTTATCCCACCAGTTTTATCCCTGGGAACTCACTGGGGCTCTCCAAACCCTTGCTCACAGTGAGCTCTGCTCCATCCCACACAAGAACTGAGGTTTTCCTCTTCTCCTACTTGATGCCAATCGGGTGTAAAACCCAGAGGGATTCTCTGGTTTGTGCTTTCCTTGCATTGCTCTGGATTTCCGAGCAGCTGCTGGAGGGAGGATGAGCCACTTTCCCTTGCACAGAAAGGTCTTTTGCTCCATAAATATTTCATGTGCCCTCGCGGCTGCCGGAGCACAAAGCCTGGCAGAGGAGCCATGGGGACCTGACACAGCTCAGGGGCACCAGGAGGGCCAGGATTCCTCACACATTTTCCTTGTTAATTCAAGGAAAGAACAGCCAGACTGATTTAGGAAGAGCCCCTCTCAGGCCCAGCCTGCTTGTGAATTATTCAGGAGCCAAAGGGCTGCTGCCATCCAGGAGCTTGGGCACATCTGGACCTGCTCACTTGGAATATTCTCTTCCCATGCTGGGCTGTGAGGAAAGCACAGCGGGTTCCTGACCAGACAGGTACCCCCAGAAGTTTTAGCCACAGCCACTCGGAGAATCCAGGCACCCAGCATGCAAATGATCCAGGAAAATGCTGGTTCAAACAAGTGCACAGAGAGAAATGAGGATGGGATGTGGGCAGAACAATAAAAGCTGCTGTTTATATCTGGATGCAGATTTTCCCCAGCAGCACCGGTCACCAAGAAGAGGAAGGTTTTGACTTTGGGGAGAACCTGGTAGGGCCTAAAAGCCTTGCAAAAGTAAACCAGCCTGGCTTAGTGACTACCCTCCAAGCCAGGAAAACACTGGAGCAGCATTAATAAAACCAGCCTGAGCAATGAAATGCAAATGTTACTCCAATAATTGAATAAAGAGAAGGATCCTTCTCCCAGAACAATGGCCGGGGCTGTAGCGTGGATTTGACAAAATCCCAGGCCCTGCCCTCGTGTGAGAGCCCCAGACAGGAGGCTCTTGTTGCAGTGTTTAATTTTTTTGAGTAGGTCGGGAGCTCTTGACATCACAAAGCACTCCCTGGACAAAGGAACTCTGCAGTCCCTTTTCCCTCTAGGAAGGAAGGAAGGAAGGAAGGCAAAGCTCCCTACGGCAGGGAGGAGGTGGAAAAGGGAAGGGGAGGGGGCTGACATTTCAGAGAAGGAGCAAGGCCCACGTGGAGGATGGAGGCAGAGCAGGGAGGTGAAACCAAGAGAACAGGGTGGCAGATAAAGGCGCCTCATCTCTCAGCCCGCCTCAGGGGGTGTTTGCCTTTTTGCTTTAGCCCAGATTAATCCTGCTGCAGTTGCAATCCACCCAAATCCCAAGTCCCCCTCCTAGGAGGGATGTTCGTCCTTCCCTTCCTTAGCAGAGTACATATTGACTTTGTTCTTCAACATACCAAGGGCTCAGAATCCATCCAAAATACCAAGCGGACAACTCAGCTCCCTCGAGATCAGAAGCCAGAGCAGAAACACTCCAGCACTCCAAGCTGGGTGTCCCAGAGAACACAGGGGCTTTATCCATGGGTTTTTAAACAAGAAGACACGTGCTGATATTGCAAAAGGTGCTTGCTGAATCAGCCCAGTGAAACGTCCCTCTCCTGCCCTGCTCAACCCAGGAATGAACCGGACTGGGACTGTGTTATCCCAGCTCAGCCCTCGGCACCGCAGGCAGGGACTGGCAGCTCCAACAGCTCAGCTCACACAAGTGCAAGTCTCAAAAGCTGAGATCTCTTCTTTAGCACTGTTAAATTTACCCAGGGAGGCCACAAAGGTATCTGAAACATTAAAAACAGGAAGGAAAAAGCACCAGAGCTGCTGAAGGCGTTCTTAGCCACTCTCCTGACTTCCTGCAGTTAAAGGAGCAGCTGGCTGAGGAGATGGGTGTGGAAATCCTCCTGTTCACCTGATTTCCACAATCCTGACACGGGCAGAGAGCTATTGGAGTATCCAAGGGTTCATTCCCTCAGCCTCTCCATCCCCTGCACAGAGCACAGGAAGGTGCCTTTCACGCTCAGCTTCCTCTGCTGCCAGGCACTCAGAGAGAACAGCAGGCAGGGGAAATAAAAAATAATATATAAACCTGCTGGGCTGGGGGAGAGAGCTGCAGGAACCTGCTGTTCCAGCCCTTGCACCAACCCACTCGACTGCACTTTATGTCCCTGCACAGCCACAGGAAATGGAGCTCTTCCTATCAGGTGTCTGTGCATCACAAGTGCTGAGCCACAAACCAGCCCCAAACACAGAAAATCAGTCAGAAGAGTTACCCTTCCAGCTGGCGATTTACAAGAGGGGCTTTAAAAAGAGAGGGGAACCTATTGGTGATGCTTCTTCTACCTTTACAAACCCTTAACGGTGGAAAAAACCACAACTCCAACTTCCCTGTGAAGATCCTCTGGCCTTCCCTTGGGTTTTTACAAGCAGCTTTAGTTAGAGGAGACTTCGGTGCGAAAGGACAGCAGGGAAAATCCAGGCCCTGAGCACAAGGCGAGCAGGGCAGAGCTCGCGGCTCGTTTCTGGTGCTCAAGCAGCCGCAGAAGTTTTGCTGCAGCGTGCCCAGCCCCTTGCTCGGAGCAGGGCGAGCACGTCCCAGCCCTTACCCAGAGTTTGCCATCCCAGTAGAAGGCTCCCAGCAGCTTGACAATGTGCGGGTGGTCGCAGGTGGCCAGGATCTCAATCTCCACCATGTAATCCTCCAGCTCATCCTCACTCTTGGTCTCGATGACCTTGGCGGCTGCCAGAGCGCCTGTCTCCTTGTTCTTGGCCTGGAAGGGAAAACCTGGGTGAGTGCAGAGAAAGGGAGGAGCACAGAATTCCTGCTGCTCCAACTCCTGCTCGGCTTGGCCGGCCCCAGCCATCACACACACACACAGGGGGGAACTTGCAGAGGCATTTCTGCTTCCTAAAGCTGCCCGCAGCTTCACCGAGTGGCTGGATCCTCCTTCCTCCCTCCAGGCTCCAAAGCCCAAACCACTGCCCATCACAGGGAGATGGAAACTTAGAGGACAGGAGATGTATCCTGTTCTTTGTAGCATGGGGGGGGGGGAAAAAAAGGGAAGCAAGGAAACCTCAGTGTATAGAAGCTCTCTGATGATATCCTAAGTGAATTACTAGAAATCCCGAGTATGCAGATTATCCAACCAAGACCTATCTGAGGGTGCAGCCAGGTGGGGATTGCACTCTGCTGCCAGGGGACAGGGGCAGGAGGAGAGGGAACGGCCTCAGGGTGGGCAGCAGCAGGAATTTCCCCATGGAAAGGGCGCTCAGACACTGGAAGTGCCCAGGGAGGTTTGGATCCCCATCCCTGGAGTGTCCCAGAAGGGCTGGAGGTGGCACTCAGCACTCAGGGCTGGGGACAGGGTGGGGATGGGCACAGGCTGGACTTGATGTTGTTGAAAGTCTTTTCCAACCGCAGTGATTTTGTGACTTGGTAAAATTCAGAGTCCAGGTGCACCAGGAGATGTGTCACACGTGGGAGAGGGGTGAGACAGGAGCTGCTGACTCAGGAGCATCCCGAATTTCCCAGCAGTTCATTGAGTCAGCAGATCACGGCACAGAATTCCCCCCAGCTCACCCACCGCTCCCCACTGACACAATTCCAGCTCCCCCAATTTTCCTTCCATCTCTCCCAGAGAAACAATTCCCACTGCGGACGGAATCCCTGGAGGAGCCGGCCAAGCTCTGCTGGTGACCTTTCTTCCCACTCTCCAGTTTACGTCTCTGTGTTTGGAAAACCTGCGGGGGAGCTTACAGGAGGATTAATTCCTGCTGTAAACACCACGAGCCCCTCTGAACAGCTTTACACTCTGTAACCACGTACCAAGGGACGGGCTGGGGAGGGGGGGAAGGAATATTGGGAGTATCATACAGCAGGGGGAGGAAAATGAGGGATCTCCGGCGTGTTTTGAAGTCTTGCTGCATTCCAGGAGTTGGCAGGGACAGCCCACAGGGGACAAACCCATTTCCATCTGGGCTCGCTGCCCAAAGGCAGGACAGCAGCTCCAGAAATGAGGGGGCTCCTTCAGCCCAGGTTGGTTGGGCTCTCACCAAGCCAGCACCAGAGGCTCTCACACAGAGAGCAGGGCAGGGGAAGGAGCACGGGGAAAAGCTCAGCCCTTCCCAAGGGGAGCAAGAAGAGCCCCACCGTGTTTGCTCTGGGAGAGCAGGAGGGGAAGTAAATATTGTGAGAAGAGGTGGGGCTTCCCCGGGAGCTTTTCCTCCCACCGGCGGGGGCTCTGCCAGCTCAGCCCCTGCAGGATGCTGGGGCCCAGCAGGCACCTGGAAAAACCCAGGGGCAGAGCACGGGGCTGGCCTGGGGGTCAGGGCTTGCAAACCAGGCTGGGAATTGTGGTGGGGGAGCGAGCACAGCCCAGCCTGGCCTCGCTCGCTGTTATCCCCACATCCCGCAGGTGACCAGCCCAGGGTGACCTTGCCCAGCTGGGAGCCCCTGCGCCTGCCTGGTGCTCAGGACAGAGCTGCCTCTGCGTTTCTGCGCCACGCTGAGCTGTCCTGAACAAGTGTTGGCCCAGCCTTCCCCATTTCCTTGTCCGTGAGCTCCTAAGGGACCCCATGAGCTCCAAAGGGAGCGTTTCCCATGTCCCCGTGGCACGGGGAGCTCACAGCTTGGGCACCCCAGAGGAAATGGGAGCGGCATCTCCCAGGAAACATCGGCTCAGGACATCACCAACCCCGATAAAACAACACCTTGGAGCCAGCAGGCTCACGTGAGCAGGGATGGTGTGGCCATGACCCTGTGATAACGTCTCTGCTGCAGCCCAGGGCTCGCCCCAAAAGGGACCAAACTGACCCTCAGGGTGGCAGGAGACGCTGAAGTAGGAAGGAGACCTGAGATCACGGGGTGAGCAGGAGGTTTTGGGAAGTTATTCCCCCTGTGGAGCAGAGAAGACACTGGTTACCCCACACAGCAGCTTTGGGAGGACCAACACTGGTTCATCCCTTCCCAAGGTGTCCGTGGCCCCTCTGAGCCCAAATCCTAGTCCTGTTCCTTCCACACAAACCAGAGGGAGAGGCACAGTGCTTCCACAGGTGATCCTGAACTGAGCCCAGCAAGTCACATCATGAAAGCTTTGAAATTCCAAGGATCTTCTGCCCCTTTCTCCACCTTCCCTTCCTCTCCTTCTGCTCATTCCCCAGAGCTACAGCCACATCCCAGCAGCCTCCCACACGGTAAGATCCCAAGAAACTCTTGGATGCCACTTCCATCTTTTAGCTCCTCCACTCCTGGACATTTCAACCCCAAGGATGATTTGTCCTTGGGGTGCTAATTAGCACAAAAAAAAATATCCAGCAGAGAGCTGCCAGCGTGGTGCCCAGGAGGTGCTGCTGAACTCCAGGGGGGTTCATTACAGTCACTTAAACCCCAAAACCCCCTCGTGGCCACCACCAGCCCCTGAGCAAGCCAACGGCGACAGGTCCGTGCAGGAGCAGGGCTGGAATGCGCATTCCACAAATGTCACATAAAAGTTACTCAGTAAACCGCTCGCAGAGAGCCAAGCAGGAAACGATGCCAAGGATCTTCCTGGAGAGCCCTGGAGCCGGCTGGGTGCTGGCCCTGCTAGTGCCAAACCCCCTGGGAATAGCAGGAAGCAGGGGATGAGCAGGATTGCTCCTGGGAGGCAGAGAGGAAAAATCACGGCCGCCTTTATGGATCTGGGGGGTGAGAGGTGCCTGCCCAGGTGACAGAAGTGGCTGCTTGGCCTTTGCCTGTGACTCACCCCGCAGCTATTGTGCAATCCCGAGTGTGACAAACACAGGAACTATTTTAAGAACACATTACAGGAAGGCTGGATGGTTCAGCACGGCCAGTTTCTAGGTGAGGCAGAGGAAAGCCCTGCCTGAACTCCCACTGGCACAAAGAGGAGAACTGAGAGCTCCCCACGCGTTTCATCTCAGCTCTTTTGCAGCCGGTATCTCCCCAGGCCACAGGATCGTCCTTTACAGCCTATCACGCCACCATACTTCTGGTGTGAGCTCTTCTTCCCCTCCCTGCCAGCCCTGTGCCCATGCCAGGAGAGCTGATGCTCCAGATATCACCAAATGGGAGTCCCAGAAAGAGCCTGGAGGTCCCAGGGATGCTTTGGGGGGTGATAGCTGGGGCTGCTCCACCCCGCTCCTGCTGGGTGACACTGCTCCCTCACCTGCTTCCCAGGCATTACCCAATGATTAATTGCCTCCTGATGAGCCTGGCCTGAGCCCTGTGCATCAATAAACAAACACAGAACAGCCAGGCTCGGGTCAGTGCTGGTGGTGGCATAGAATAATTAATGGGAGCTGGAATGGAGACACCTGCCCTGTGGGGACAGGCTGAGAAATTGGGGTGCTCAACCTTGGAGAAGTGAAGTGAAGCCTTGGGGTGACCTCATTGTGGCCTTCCAGCGCCTGAAGGGCTACAAAAAAAAAAAAATGGAGAGGGATTGTTCCTCAGGAATGGGAGTGACAGGACACAGGGAATGGCTTCCCACTGACGGAGCAGGGCTGGAGGGGATTTTGGGCGGGAATTGTTCCCTGGGAGGGTGGGCAGGCCCTGGCACAGGGTGCCCAGAGCAGCTCTGGCTGCTCCTGGATCCCTGGCAGTGCCCAAGGCCGGGCTGGGGCAGCCTGGGACAGTGGGAGGTGCCCATGGCAGGGGTGGAATGAGGTGACCCTTAAGGTCCCTCCCATCCCAAACCATTCCATGACTTCCAAGCCTTGCAGGCCCCTTAGAACCACTCTGGTTTGTCACCATGAATGAGTCCTATTTGGGGTTTTGTTTGAAACGCTGGGTTCAGGCCCTGGTGCCACCAAACAGAGCAGGTGGCGGCACGTGGGCAGGGGACAGCAGCTCAGCCCCCACCACTGCACCAGCACTGCTGCCCTGGCAGCATTTCAGCAGGAGGGAAGGGGAAGTGGCTTGTGAAACACCCCCGAAACCGTTAAAAAAAACCCCAAACCAACAAAACATTAAAAAGCAGAAACGCCTTCCTTGGGTTTTACAAGCGAAGGGCAGCGAGAGCAGCCCCACCAGAGAGCTCAGCTCCAGGCACAGCCTCGTTTGCTGGTCAAACAAAAAGTGTGACCAAAGCACAGCACAAACAGCTCTCCTGGCCTTAAAAGCTCAGCAGTGGCCCAGCAAAGGGAGGGCAGAGGTGAGAAAGCCACCGAGCAGCACGGCTCCACGTGATGGTGTTTCAGACCTTGCACCCAAGCGGCTGCAGGGGCAGAGGCACAGCCAGAGGGTTTGGGGCTGCTGTGCCGTGTCACAGCCACCCACGGGAGCCAGGCAGAGCTCCTGGGCTCTGTGAGACACGTGCAAATAATAAACAGGCAAGGCTGGAGGAAAGTCCCGGCATCTTCAGCCTTGAAATTGAGAGCACCGAACATCCTTCAAATCTTTGGAAGAGCACGGCGCTCCAAAACGGGCATTCCTGGGCTGGCCTTCAGTCAGACAACACCACAAAATTGAAAAAAAAAATATAATTAAAAAAAAAATAGAGGGGAAAGAAAGGCATCCAGCCAGTTCTGAGTTTCCTAGCAACTTCCTGCAACAAATTTGGTCCACAGAGGGCTGTGGGAGCTGGGGCTGAATGGCTGCAGCACCCGAGAGCCAAGCAATGGGTTTAGGCTGGCAGCCCTCTCTCACTGGGCTGAAAAGCATCAGCTCAGCAAGGCCCTGCTAGGGGAATAAAGCACTCGGCTCTTCCCCGTCTCCAGGGCTGCCAGTGGGGCCCGGCACTGCTGGCACTCCCCCCTGCAGCAGGAATACAGGGCAGGGGCAGCAGAAAGCGCCGAGGAGAACCAACAGCAGCTGGGCACAGCCTCCTGCTCTGCCTCCCCCACCTCCCCAAACGCCGCACAGGTTCTGGCCGAGCACATGGAGCCAAACCCTAGGGCGTTTCATCCAGGGAGGTGAGAAATGTGGAAATGAGGAAGTTGTCCATGCGCTGCCTGGGAAGGGCAGTTTGGGAGGTGGCACCGAGGTGCTTTTCTCCAGCCAGGAGGAGCAGAAGTGCGAGGATGCAGCTCCAGCAGGAGCCAGGGACACGCTGCCCCTTCCAGCCCCAGCCCTGGGGGTGGCACACGCAGACCCTGCTCGGGATGGGAGCTGCCCCTTCCCCTCCCTGTGGGAGCAGAGTGCCCTCGCTCCTCTCGCTCAATCCCTTTTCTCTCTGGATTCAGGCCGAGGATGGGGACACAGCACAGCCACCCCACCCAGCCCTTGGGGACACCCAGCCACGGGGGGCTTGGCCTGACACCCCCACATTTACAGGCAGCAGCACCCCAGGGACAAGAAAAAGAACCTTTTCTCCAAGGAAACGGGACTCTCAGGAGATAAAATCATGAGATGTGGAGGGAGGAGGTTTTTTTCTGAGCAGCAACAATTGCCGCGTGCTCGTGGGTGAAGGGCCGGTCTGAGCTCTCTTGCAGGCAGCTGCCCACAGCTCCCACTGCCAGCAGCACTGCCAAGATCCGGGCTGTGCCACTGAAGTCATTGTCAAAATATTTAGGCCACGGAGAGCTGTCCCTGTCCCCTGTCACACCGAGACAGCCGCAGAGCTCAGGACTGCGGCAGGGGTGGAGCAGCGTTTCATCAGCTGAAAGTCAGAACCGAGTTTAAAGTTCAGCCAGGTTTAGCGTTGTTAAACCTTCCCATCCCTCTTTCCCAAGTGAAAAGATTTTCACGAAACCCTTCAGCCGTTCTAAAGGACAAGCCCATAGATTTGATCCTACATTTTTTTTTTTTGTGGCCAGTCAGCTCAAACTCCCCCTGCTTTTGTTTTCCTTCCCTTTTCTTTTCCAAAGTTAACTCGGCAGATTAAGATCTCTCTGCGACTGCCTTTCCAGGAATCACAGGTTAAATTGTACGATTTGGGCTGGAAGAGACCTTAAAGCTCATTTTGTTGCCATGGGCAGAGACACCTTCACTGTCCCAGGCTGCTCCAAACCCTGTCCAGCCGGGCCTTGGGCACTGCCAGGGATCCAGGGGCAGCCACAGCTGCTCTGGGCACCCTGTGCCAGGGCCTCCCAGGGAACAATTCCTTCCCAAAATCCCATCTAACCCTGCTCCCTGCTCACGGATCAAACCAAGAGCTGAGCCCGGACCCCCTGAGCCAAGCCAGAGCCGCAGGTCGGGGCGCTGAGCAGAGCCCTGCGGTGCCAGGGCCACCCTGGTGCCCACAAAGAGCCCCGAGGTGGCTGCACAGCGCCCCACAATCACCCTGTCACTGCCCCGGCCCCAAAACCGCCTTCGGGGCGCACAGCACCGACAGCACAACGCAACCCCATAACCCGAAATCCGCCTTTTTAAGGGGATCTTGGAGAAGGGAGGAGAAGAAGGGCACAAAGGGCTGCGCGGTGACTCGCAGTGGCCCCGGGATGGAGCTGTCTGAAGGCGACTGGGAGCGGACAAAGTGAATAAACCCCGTAAAAGGGCACAAAGGGCTGCGCAGTGACTCGAAGTGGCTCCAGAGCTGCCGGGATGGAGCTGTCTGAAGGCGACTGGGAGCGGACAAAGTGAAACAACCCCTTTGGCAGCGTGCGGGGGCTGCGGGCGGCCTGTCCCCACCCCAGCCTTATCGGGGGGCAGTGTCCCCATCGGCAGGCGCTGGGCAGGGCAGATAGCGCCGCACAGGAGGCACAAGGAGCAGAAAAACAATCCCCGCAGGAGAAAGGCGGCGAGGGGTGGCACAGGCAGACCCTGCCGGGGATGGGAGCTGCCCCTTCCAGCCCCATGCGAGCAGTGTGCCCTCTCCCAATCCCTTTTCTGTCTGGATTTCAGGCCGAGGCAGGCTGGCAGTGCCCGGTGGCACACGCAGACCCTGCTGGGGATGGGAGCAGGGTGCCCTCGCTCCTCTCGCTCAATCCCTTTTCTCTCTGGATTCAGGCCGAGGATGGGGACACAGCACAGCCACCCCACCCAGCCCTTGGGGACACCCAGCCACAGGGGCTTGCCCTGACACCCCCACATTTACAGGCAGCAGCACCCCAGGGACAAGAAAAAGAACCTTTTCGCCAAGGAAACTGGACTCTCGGGAGACAAAACATGTAAAAAAAAAAAAAAATCATGAGATGTGGAGGGAGGTTTTTTTTCTCAGCAGTCCCTCCGGCTGCCGGCGGGGCAGCTCTCCATGCCCACGGGGGAGCTCGGGCATCCCTCCCTGCTGGCATTAGTGCAGCTCCCCGAGAGGGTGAAGCAGTAAATGCTGGGTTTGGCAGCGCTGCTTTCACCCTGAGCATCTTCCCTGAGGTGCTGCCCCTGCCGCTGTCCCTCCCAAAGATGCCAGGCTCTGAAGTGACAGCACAGATCTGCTTATTTATTATTATCCGGGTTTATGAGTGCTACCTTAGGTGGTGTTTTTTTTTTTTTCACAGCAAAATAACTCTGCTTTTCTTCTAAGGCAGCTCAGGAAGGGTCTGAGTGAGGAACTTTTACAGCCCCCGACCCTGGGTGGGCTGGAGCTTTGCCAGGCTGACTGCAGCTCCCCACTGCTGGATTTAGGATCACCCATTCAGCGAGCTTTGGGCGAGGTGGTGACAAAGCTTGGGCACCTGTGGGCTGCCACCACGTCCTCCCTGGACCTCTGGCCTTGCCAAGCCCGCAGCCTTCAGGGAGTCAGAGCTAGAAAGAAGCATTTCCTCCCCACCCCCTCTGGCTTTTCAGCTTCATTACCCTCTGTTCAACTGGTTCCTCATGTAGGCAGATCCTCTTTTGCTGCAGAAAGGCTTTCTATAGAGGCAGGGAAATCCCAGTCGTCTCTGCAGGCCGCAGGTTTTTTAGGTCTGCTGCGTGCGATCCAGGCTCCACTAAAAATGCCGTTCTTTTTAATTACTACGTATTTAAATGAAGCCTGCCCTACTTTGGGAAACACTGTGTGAAGCCAGCTCAGCTTTGCCCAGCCCAGGGCACAGCTTCAGGCAGGATTCCACAGGGCAGGAACACCCCAAATTCCCGAGCCCTCCTTCCTCCTGCTCACAACGGCCTCAAAAAACCCAAATCCTACAAAACCCGGCCCATTTTTCCATCCCTCCACACCTCGGCTTCTTCCGGGTCTGACTGTGCAGGGCGCAAAGCCCTGCTCAGGGCTGCCAGACCTTTCCACGGGGACACAGCATATGGCACACGGGGCAGGATGCAGGCACAGGATCCCGTCACCTCCCCACGCTTCCGGGCGTGGAAAAGGGGCGGAAAACAGGCAGGAACTGCACTCCAACACCCTGAGAACCTCAGGGCCCTGCAGACACTCAGCCTGGCTCCAAGCAGTGCCTTCAGTGAGAAGATCAAACTGGCTTTGGGGTCAAGAGAATGAGGCAAATCGTTCGCTGCATTTTTGGGTACCACCGTTCTCCTGGGTTATTCTGCAATGTTTTTGGTGGGTTATTCAGCTGCTTTTTAGTAGCTGAGCAGCACAAGAGGGCAACCCCCCTTCTTTCACTTCCTACCTCACACTCATCGCCACGCCAGATCTAAAAAAAAAAAAAAAACAAAGGAAGACAACAAAAAAAACCTTAGGTGAAGGGAAAAAGTGTCTCTGGTTCTTACCTAAACTAAGGATTTATAGCACAGGACCCCCCAAATAAGTTGGGATTTTTAAATGAACAAATTCTTGGATGAGAATTCAGAATCTGACCGTGACCGTTTGCCAGATGGAATGGAGAACAGGTGGAGAAGAGATCAAAGCCGTGGAGAAGTGAAATGTCACTAAATACAATAAAATAACCTTTTGATTTCTGGCACGATGCTAAACCTCACCCTGCCTAACAGGGTCAAAACTCCACAAAAGCAAAAATTTGCCTGAATATTCAAGTTCCAGAAGGAGTGAACTCCTGGCTGTAAATACATGGTGTCCACGGGGACATTTTTTACTCTTGTTTGGGTCAAAAATGGGGATGAAAGGAGCTGAAGATGAGACGTTACTGCCCGACAGGCTGACATTCTTTACCTACAGTAATAAAGTCACTCTGACAATGCTTTTCTTGGTGTGAGGCTGGGGTTAATAACTGAGGCATTCAGGTACAATAACAGACTAAAAACCAAAGCAGCCACCTCTAAAGTAGCTTTGTTCTCTAGGTCACCTACTTTGGGCACATTATACATGCTTAAAATAGAAAGCATTTAAACAATTGCTTCGGTTTCCCTTTCTCTCGGAGTTGTTTTACAGTGTTTACCCGGTTCCTGTCACTGCTTGAGAAACCTGAGCAAATAAAAAAGCAAGGAATCACCCAGGAGTGAGCGTTGCTACCCACAAATGTGTTCCAAACGCACCTCACAGAGCAGAATTTCTACTGAAGCTGCTTTCACAAGGAGAAACGGAGAAGGGATTTAAATATGATTTTTAGGAACTGTTTTATTAGAAAATAGGCTCCTTCACCATAAAGTTTCACTCGGTGGTTACTTAGCACTCTGTTTTTTAGAGTTTCTGTCAAATAACGCGACCAAATCCCTCTGTCCTGACCCGCAGTCACCTGCCTCCCTTCCTGGCCGATTTATTTCTGACTTTTTCACAGGCAGTGCCTTCCCAAGCGATCTAAGGAGGCCATCAAAGCCCGGCCGCCCCAAGAGGCAATTCCCAGCCCCATTCCTAAGGCGCCTATCACAGAGGTGTGCCCGGAGCCTCGGCATCCCCAGCCCGCTCCTGCATCCCCCGGCTGAGCCCCGCACGCCACTCGGGACTTCTCAAACCGGGCACAGCTGCGGAGCGCAAAGTCCAGGGAATCTTCGCTCCTTGAATCCCCCGTCCCTAAAGCCCGGGGTTAAACATTCACAGCCGCGGAGCCGGCTCCTCTGGGCTTGCATCCTCTCGGGATACCAACCCCGCGACACCCCCGGAGCCTCGAAAAGCTCCGAGACAGCCCTGGAAGTGCCGATTTCCAGGAAAACCTCCCTCCATTCATTGCACCGGCGGGCTTGGCAGGGAGCGCCTGTGTCCCCTCACAAAAGCATCGCTGGGAAAAGCGGCGGAAAAAAAAAAGTAAAAAAAAAAAATTAAAAAAATTAAAGAAGAAGAAGAAGAAGAAGAAGAAGGAGGAAGTTTTGCTCGCTCCGTTCCCCTTCCCGGAGCGCTGCTCCCAAGCCCAGCTCAGCGCCGTGCCCGCCCGGCTCCTCCCGCCTAACGG
>WBMY01008389.1:777971-805672 GCA_013397315.1 Donacobius atricapilla
ACCCCCGCGGTGCGCCGGCAGCAGAGCCCGGCGGTGCCCGGCTTTTGGGGGGCTGTGAGCCGGGCTTTGGGGGGCTGTGAGCCGGGTGGTGCCCGGGTTTCGGGGGACTGTGAGCCGGGGTTTTGGGGGGCTGTGAGCCGGGTTTTGGGGGGCTGTGAGCCNTGCGCCGGCAGCAGAGCCCGGCGGTGCCCGGGTTCTGGGGAGCTGTGAGCCGGGATTTGGGGGGCTGTGAGCCGGGCTTTGGGGGGGCTGTGAGCCGGGGTTTGGGGGGCTGTGAGCCCGGGTTTTGGGATGCTGTGAGCCGGGCTTTGGGGGGCTGTGAGCCGGGTTTTGGGGAGCTCTCAGCCGGGCGGTGCCTCCTCCCCGCGGTGCCGCCGGGCGGGCGCTCCATCCCCTATGGCATGGGGACATCTAGGGGACCCCCCCGGCGGTGCAGCCCCGGGGACCCGGCCCGGCCCCAAATCCCCGCCCCGCGGGGACACCGGGGCAGCGCGGGGGACTCGGCTCGCCCCATCCCGCAGGGGAATCCCAGCAAAACCCAGCGCAGGCTCCCTCTTCCACATCGCATCTCAGCGAGCTCCGCGACACGTAATTCCCTCGAACGTCCGGCTGATGGTCATTTTCCCTGTCCCTGCTGTTAAAGAAATAAAAAAATAATAGTGGCAGAGTATTTCCAGCTCCTGGATGTCGATTGAAAGAATCACCTGAGCAGTAAATGCTCCTAAAAACGAGATTGGTATTAGCGCTCTAAGATGCTCTGTGGGATGTTTTGGGAAGGGACGCACAGGACTGTGCCTCACCTGGGATTTAAAACCAGGGATCAGTGACAGGACAAATATTGCACTTCAGGATGCAGCACTCTGTGATATTAATTAGCCAGCAGCTTGGTTAATTCAGGGGGTGGCAATCCCCCAGGAAACCTTCAGGCTCAGCTCTGTGTCCTCCCTGCTGCTCTGGGAGGTGACAATGGCCGGGCCTGGCTGCTCCCGAGGGCTGTGAGGCTCAGGGGACCAAATGATTTGGGGGTCCCGTGCTATAAATCCTTAGTTTAGGTAATTTCCCCTTTCACCTAAGGTTTTTTTGTTGTCTTGCTTATTTTTATTTTATTTTGTTTTTCTTTTTAACGTCTGGGGTGGGGATGAGTGCAAGGTAGGAAGTGAAAGAACAGGGGTTGTTCTCCTCAAGGAGCACCTCTTGTGCTGCTCAGCTACTAAAAAGCAGCTGAATAACCCACCAAAAACACAGCAGAATAACCCACCAAAACCTGCAGAATAACCCACCAAAACCTGCAGAATAATCCACCAAAAACTGCAGAATAACCCACCAAAACCTGCAGAATAACCCACCAAAACCTGCAGAATAACCCACCAAACCCTGCAGAATAACCCAGCTGTACTCCAGGAGAACACCAGAGGTACCCAAAAATCCAGCGAATGATTTACCTCATTCTCTCGACCTCGAAGTGAGTTTGATCTCCTCACTGAAGGCCCTGTTTGGTGGCAGAGCCACCGAGATCCATTTCAGCGCTGCTTGGAGCTCCTCCTTCCTCCCCAGTTCGTGAGAAAAGCTCCAAGAGCCTCCAACCCCGACTGAACTGATGCCATTCCTGCCCCCAGCAGAGTGTGAAACCCCCAGGCCAGGCTGTGCAAACACGATAACCAGGTCCTGGCACAAAATCCGTGCAGGAAAAACCCCGGCCAGCCATGCAGGACATCCTTCCAGCTGTGCCAGATGCCGGGGCAGGGGGCAAGAGGGGATTTCTGCCTCACTGGAGTTAATTCCCGAGCGCTGCACGTGTAATCCTTGCCCAAACCCAGCCACGCTCCAGGGAAAGCAGCATTTTTTTTTTGGTTTCTTGCCAAAAGTTCCCCTCACGAGGCTTTTTTGCAACCCCTCGCCCACTGGTTCAGTGCTCCCCACCTCGTGCTGCAGTTCTTCAGCATGTTTGAAGGTATTTTCAGGATGTTTTTGTGAGTCCCCCCCATGGTGCTCCAGCTAAAAGGATAAATGATCCCTCTTCCCACAGGTTTCCCCTACTGGCAGAGATTTAAGGGTGGCAGAATCAGCCCAAGCTGCAGATTTTTTAAAATTTATTTTATTTTTATTTTTTTTTTAGTAGGGGCAGTTTATCCTGTGTTTGCACTAGGGGGAGTTTGAAATTCTGGAGCTGGTTTGGTTCTTCCTCTGCAGTGCACGGGAGGAGATTAAAAAGGACTGAAAAGAATTGTTAGAAGTGACACCTTCAAAAGAAAAATGTGAGGTTTTTCTAATGTTTCTAGTTCGTTAGAAAAGTATTTTTTTTTTTCCTCTAGTGGTGGGGTGGGAAAGAAGATGGCAGAAGAAGACAGGAAGAGAAAACAGGCAGGCAGCAATGAGCAGCTTCCATTTTCTCTGGGCGGGAATCACACGTGGCTCTCTCATAAATCATCTTATTAATACTGTCCATGAATTCTGAGCAGCATCTCGTGTCTGTTCCGGGCTGTTAATTGCCTGCACAGCCTGACTGGGAGCAGTGGGCATTTCAAATGAAATAAATCCTGCTAATTATTGCTCTCAGCTTCGTGCAGGCCATGCCTGAGGGCTCCCTGCTCTCCTCAGGGGAAGTTTTATCGCTTTCTCCGGGATGGGGCTGACCTGACCGAGGAGCAGCCCCTGCTGCTCTTCCACCCACTGGGCCGGAATGCTGTGGGGAGGGAGAGGGCTGGTAAAGCCAGGATTACCCCTAAAGCTCAGCTTTGATGTTGGGCAGGACCTGCAGCTCTGCTCTGGAGCAGGAGCCGGGCCCAGCATCGGTGCTGGGGGGGTCCCCTGTGGGATCTGGGGAGGAAGGGGAGAACCCAACCATGGCCGTGGGAGGGATGACGAAGGGACTCTCAAAGGAGGGCCTGGAGCTGCTGGGGAGAGCCCAGAGCAGGCAGCAGGACGGGCAGGGGATGGAGCAGCTCTGCTGGGAGCGCTGGGATTGCTCACCTGGGGAGGGGAAGCTTTGGGGTGACCTTGCACCACCTGAGGGAGCTGCAGGAAAGATGGAGAGAGAATTTCCAAGGGCCCGGAGTGCCAGGATGCTGGGAATGGCTTCCCACTGCCAGAAAGTAGATTTAGATGGGATATTGGGCAGGAATTGTGCCCTGTGAGGGTGGGCAGCCCTGGCACAGGGTGCCCAGAGCAGCTGTGGCTGCCCCTGCATCCCTGGCAGGGCCCAAGGCCGGGCTGGGCAGGGCTTTGGAGCAGCCTGGGGCAGTGGGAGGTGTCCCTGCCATGGCAGGGGGTGGATTGAGATGAGTTTAAGGTCCCTTCCAGCCCAAACCACCCCGCGACGCCCCGGCAGCAGCTCTGGAGCCTGGCTGGTGCCGGCGGCTCTGCCAGCACCCCCCAAATGCAGGAGCTGTGCGGCTCCAGGGCAGGAAGCAGCAGCGTTCTGGCATTTCCTGCGGCTGCGAGAAGCGGGAGGTGCCCCTCATTGTCTGGATGTGAGCTCTGCGCGCTGTCCCAGGGGCTCTCTGTGCCCAGGCAGGAGATGAGCGCTCCTGCTCTGCCCCTGAACCTTTCTGCCCTGGGCAGAGCATCCCCTGTCTGCCGCCAGCTCCCTGAGTGACTCTTTTTATGGATAATTCTCCTCTCTGACACACCAGGGCCTCCTCTTCGGGCACTTGTTGGGGGTGGTTGCACCTCAGCCCTGCAGGATTTGCAGTCCCTGCCCCGGCTCGTTGGGCAGCACAGGGAGCTGCCAAACCCCTCACGCTCTGCACAGTCCTAAAGCCCTCCCAGGATTTCCTGGAATGAGCCTTTTCAGCCCCAAACTGTGTTGACGCTGCCCTCTCAGGGCTGCCCGGTTGAAAACTTCCAGCAGGGGCTCCTCCCACGCTCCCAATGCAGATGTTGTGAATCACCCCAACATCTGCACCCCATCTGGGAGGGCCGAGCAGCAGCCGAGTGCCAGGGGGTGCTCGGGGAGCCGGGAACACGCTCGGGATGAGCCCGAGGCAAACAGCTGGAATCCATCTCTCCCGAGTCAGCGATACGTTTCCATCTGCAATCCCGCATTCTTGCTCATGCTCTCTGAATTTGGAAGCCTTTTCCGAGGTCTCAGGTGGAACCCTGTGTCCATTGCTGTGTCTGGGCCTGCACGCACGAGGTTTGGAGAATTTTCTGTGCCTGCATTTCCCAGCCCTATAGTGACACACAATCCTACAGAACTAGACCTTAAAACTTATTACTTTGTGCCTACTTCTATATCCTAACTTTAAAACCTTAAAATCTTCTACTACCTAGTTAATATGTTTCTATCTAAACTACAAACCCTCATTTTTGCTTAGGCTCTCTGAATTTGGAAGCCTTTTCCGAGGTCTCAGGTGGAACCCTGTGTCCATTCCTGTGTCTGGCCCTGCACGCACGAGGTTTGGAGAATTTTCTGTGCCTGCATTTCCCAACCCTATAGTGACACACATTCCTATAGAACTAGACCTTAAAACTTCTTGTTACCTTTGTAACTTCCTCCCTATCTTAACTCCAAAATCTCAAAACTTTCCACAACCTAGCTTAATGTTTCTATCTGAACTGCAATCCCACATTTTTACTTACGCTCTCTGAATTTGGAAGCCTTTTCCGAGGTCTCAGGTGGACCCCTGTGTCCATTCCTGTGTCTGGCCCTGCACGCACGAGGTTTGGAGAATTTTCTGTGCCTGCATTTCCCACGCCAGCCCAACAACAGGAAACGCCGTGGGCTTCGTTAACGACCCCACCTAATTAAGGCCACGTGGAGAGAAGGCAAGAGAGGCAGTTTTGGCTCTTTTGCCCAACACTGGCTGTTCACCCCACGGATTTATTCCTCCTGTCACCTCTCACACAGCCCGGGACACCTCGGAGCCCCCTCCAAAGGCTGGAGTTTCCCTGGGGATGGCTGCAGCACGAGGGAATCATTAAATTAGAAAATTCCAGCCCCCTCCAAAGGCGGGAGTTTCCCTGGGGATGGCTGCAGCACGAGGGAATCATTAAATTAGAAAAGTCCAGCCCCCGAGGGCCTCCCCTGGCCTGCCATGGAAGGTGGAACCCCAGAGCTGCTCCGAGTCTGGGCTGGGAGCAAGGTGGGAGAGTGGAAAATGTCCCTGCCCATGGGAAAAGTTTGGAGCAAGATGCTCTGTAAGGTCCCCTCCAGCCCAAGGCATCCCGTGATTTTATGGAATGGCTGCATACAAGGCTTTGCACTTTGTATTTTATGAGTATCTGTTAAAAAGGGGAATTTGGATAAATTAAAGACACTCCATGTACACACTCCTATTTAAAAGGAATAAAAATAATGTGTTTTTACATCTGTAAAGGGAAAATTGCCAGGAAAATCGCACCCCTGTTTGTTCGTAACTCACATCCCAAATTCTACAGTGAAATCACCCTGATTTCTTGAATTTTATTTAAAAAAATGGAAACATTTAGCTTTGGCCTACAAAGAATTATTCCTACTCCTCTGATACCTCTGGTAGTTAATCAAGACTATAAAAGTGCTGACCTGAATTAAGACAAAGTGTCAGGGAATGTAATTACAGGACAATTACCCAGATCCATTATTTTTGTTCAGCAAGGAGCTGATCCCCAGAGCCAGGCTCATCTCCAGGCCCTGCATCCTCCAGGGATTTCACACCTTGTCTGCGAGATAAAACATTGTCACATGCCCAAATTCACATTAAAATGTGTCCCTTAGGGGTATCACAGCTAATGGAGAAATTGGAGAATTCCAGCTCCCAGCCAAAAGCCTCACTGGAGAAATTTAGAGAGGAAAAAGAACACCGAGTGTATTTCTTAAGGTGTGGCATGGCCAGGATTTTTTAAATTATTATTATTATTTTTTAAATGCAGGGGGAAAAAAGTTCAAGTTTTTTTTTTGTTTTGTTATAAATACAGGAAATTTGCACAGCATTTCCACTGGAAATTCAGGGTGGTTTGCTCTCAGCAGTAAAAGATCTTCCCTAGGATAAGAAATCATTTATCAGTGTGGAGACAACCTGTGAGGTGTTAATAAAAAAACCCCTAAAGCAGTTTGGAAGTTACCTGGTGTTCAAAGCAGGATAGAACTGGAATTCTGGAATTCTTCCCTGACCGGGGAGGGGAAAAATATTTTTTAAAAAAGCCTGCTTGACACCAATATTTGATTTTAGAAGCGTTCCTAAAAGTCAGAGGGGAAAGAAACAGCCCCACCCTGGGTGTTTCCTGGGGCGATCCCAAACCCAGCAGCACTCCCGAGGCACGGGAATGCCAATCCCACAGCCCAGACGAACGCACACGGGGAGTTTTACCGTAAAAATGAAGGTATTTATTCAAGAAGTACAAATTTGATGGTACCAGCCATCTTTGAAAGCCATTCCCATGAGGCAGAGAGGAGCCGGAGCCCAGGCCCTTGCTCGGAGCCCACGGAAGCCGAGTGCCACCAGGTGCCACCGCCGCGGTCCTGGCCGGCGTTGCTCAAATCCACCTCTTTTGAAACATTCCCTGGACTTGAGAGGCACAAATAGGGGGGTTTTAAGCCAAGACCAGTTCGTTGTTTGAATAAAGCCACCAGCTCCAATTTCTTTTCCTTCTCCCTAAATTGTCTCCAGCCTTTGGAGCGGATTTCGACTCCCTACCGGAGAAGAAGCAAGGGATCCGGGAATGAGCAGGTGCAGGATTTTCTGGAGCTCAAGGTGAACGGAAGGTTTTAAGGCAGGAGTCAGGATCTGAAGTTGCCTCTGTGCCCCATGGCTCTGGCTGAGTGGTCTTCATGTGGAAAATGGAGAAATCCAGAGTTCCTCTGGACCGACCCCCCGAGCGCGGCCCTGCCCCGAGGCTCGGGACCAATTTTCCATGGAAAAATCCAGCAGACGCGTTGGTTCAGAGTCACAAAGTCCACTTGAAGAAGCCTTTTGGTTAAAATTTCTCGTTTTCCAGCTGCCTGCCTGGTGTAGGCTCAGTGAAGTGTCTCCCTTGGCAAGGAGAGCTCCAGCTCCATCCCCACGGAGGATCCACGCGGATGGAATTCGGGAGAGGAGAAGCACCTGCAGGACACAATCCCGAACAGCCCCTGGGAAGGGAAATCTCGGAGCAGATTCGTGTGTCCAAACCACCCCAAGTGCTGGTGGCTGCAGAGGGAACAGCAGGACATTCATCATCTGGGGAGGAAACACAAACGTGGGCACTGGGAAATCCAACTCCACGGCTTCCCAGGGAACCTGCAAGGCAGCCACGACATCCAGGGAAAGGTCTGGAGCGGGATTTGCTGTTTTCCAAGGAAGCTGCAGCGTGGACAAAGCTCATCCCCCCACAGCCAAGGCAGGGTTGGTTTGTTTTGTTTTTTTTTTTAAACAGCTTTCTCAAGCACCTCTAATCCCACTCTGGAAGAGTCCAAGCTGTCCCAGAGCTTCCAGCCACAATCCAGGAGGGATTTGATTACAGGGAAGGGAAAAAAAAAAAAAGAAGAAAAAAAAAAAAAGGAAAAAAGCACCTTTTTCTAACAGAGACTACTTCCATTTCAAAGTAACAGGATCTGAGCAGCACAGGGAAAAAGCCAAAAAAAAGAAAAATTCCTTTTTTTTTTTCAATGTAAACATTCTCTGCATAAGGTGCAGGGTCTCGAATGTCTGTACAAGAACATGGAAAAGTTTGGAAAAGAGAGCTCCAGAGCCGGAAATGCAGCGGCCCCTTCCATTTCTGAAGCATCACAGACATGGAGAAATGTTCAGCATTCACTTTGTCAACACCTACACAGCAAAAATGCTTCCAGAGCTCCATGGCTAAAAGCATCCCACCATTGTAACAAAGAGTATTTTTGCATTTTTAATACTTCCAGAAAAAAAAAAAAAGATCTTACATTATTTACTAGCAATGGATATATATGCAGAAGCACATCACACTACAGCAATATTTTATTAAGTTATCATTGACCTTCACCAAACATTATGCACAGTTGCTCCAAAGATTCCCTCTTTCCTCTCCTCCCCAAACTTTCTGTGGAAGGCAAAGAAAAGCTGGGCTTGGTTCGGTTGCTCCTGGGCTGGGTTTTTTTTTTTTTCGGCTTTGTTACACCCCAAATTTAAGGTGCCTATTAAAAACCCCGAATGATTGCACCACCAACTTGCACCAATTCATTTTCCAAAATACTCCCCAGCTGCAGAGAAGCGAAGGCTTTCAGGAAATGGATCCCAAGCTGTGTTTGGTGCAGGGGACCCCAAAATCTGCAGGCAGGGACGTTTGGGGGGCTCTGAAGGAGCAGCTGTCGCTGGGGCGGGGAAGAAGACCCTGAGCATCCTTCTGCAGTGCCCCGAATGGAGCTGCAGCACTCCTGGGGCTTTTCTGGGGGCTCCCTGGGCCTGGCAGGCTCAGCTGTTTGTGCCTCTCTGCCCTTGGAGCTGTTCAGGAGTGTGACTTCTGTCAGGTCGGTACTTCTGGCTCGGGCAGAAGCGACAAGAGAGAGCAGAAACATCTGAGCTGTGCCCAACAGAGCTGTCACTGACGGGGTAAAAAAGGTTCTCCTGGCACCAGGCCCCAGCCAGAGCTGAGCAGGAATGGCACGGAGGGCTCGGGGGGGGAACTGAAAAAGCCCAAACTGATTCCTCCCCGCCTGTGTCGTGTGCGTTAGAATTCCCCGACATCACCGACAGCCCAGGGCCCGAGCGTGGGGACAGCACCCACGGGCCAAAACCCAGCCAGGACACGCTGCCGGCACCCTCCTGCTGCCATCTTGGGGCTCCCCACCCTCTCCTGGGGTTCTCCATCCTCTCCTGGGGTTCTCCATGCTCTCCTGGGGTTCTCTATCCTCTCCTGGGGTTCCCCATCCTCTCCTGGGGCTCCCCATCCTCTCCTGGGCTTCCCCATCCTCTCCTGGGGTTCCCAATCCTCTCCAGGGCTTCTCCATCCTCTCCTGGGGCTCCCCAGACTCCCCCAAGCCCCCACCAGACCCCACAGCAGAGCCTCTGTTTTAAGCGCCACTTTCAGCCACGCCCTGCACTCAGAATAAATTTCTCCCCCTCTGCCCCCAAACTCATCCCACACTCCCAGCCCTCTCCCCTGAGCTGGAATCTGCACCAAACCCCAACTTTTAGGGCAAACTCAGCCATTTGAGACACAAATGTTCTCTGTTATGTCACAATTTCCAGTTCTACGCGTGGCCCCGTCAGCCACGTGCCTTTCTTTACAGCTTGCTACTGATATTTTTAACAGGTATTTTGAAATTGAAAGTTCTTTCCTGAAAGAAATCTTGTAAAATTGTGTTTCTGCAGGGTATGTGCTCAGTACTGCTGTCACTTTATAGAGAGAGGGTCAAAGTCTTCACTGTCACCTCTAAAAGCACTTTACCATTGAATTCTTTCAGGTTTTGATATGTGATTAAGGAGGGGGAGGCTGTTCAAGAGAATTTTCATGAACAAAGTCTCTGTTCTACTCAGAACCCACTCACAACACGGCCTTCAGAGCATCACCTTTTCTCCCTGCCATAAAAGCAATTAATATAAAACATGATCATCTGGAACAGTGTCATGAAACTGAGCTTTTTCCAGCTCAGAGCAGGGAGAGGGAAAGGAGCAATCCCAGCCCCTACATCTCAAAACCAGCACCTGCTGACAGATTGCCTGAATGGAAATAGAAAAAAATAATTAAAAAAAAAATAGGATCCTACAAAAATTAAAAAAAAAAGTAGTGTTTTAGTGTTCACAGCTCCAGGTTTGCTCCTCCTTACTCCATCAGAATTTTCACCCTTTCCAGGAGGGACTTCAGGGAAATGACACCACAAAGAGCATTTATCCAGACATTTAAATTATTCCTTATAAGACAAGTAGTGTCTTCCTGGCATGAACCCATCCTCTGCCCAGAGCAAACCCATGAGAGATTTTTCACTCGTTTATGCAGCAAATATTTCCCCCTCCCCTGGAATGCAAAAGATTTGGCTGCAAGAAACCTCAAGTACAGTAAATCAAATTTGCTTTAAAAACACCCCTTCATGATAGAAAACTTTTTCTAGGTTAGTATTGATCAGCTCACTTTTGCCTGTAAAAATAAAGGAGAAAAAAAAAGAAGACAAAAGAAAAGCAAAGCAAGTCACTTTGGTGATTATGAGAACAGGGATCTCATTTTCCTTTCTACAGCTCTGCCACAGCATTTCGGGCATCCTGCACCAAGTGGGGCCAGTGGAGCTGTCAGAAACCCCCAAGTCTGATATGAAATGAGGACCAAAAAAAGCTGTAGTTGGGTGGGGTGGGAAATGCAAACAAAACGTGGCTCTGTTTCCCAACCATCAATGAAATTCTGCTTCCACCTGCTGGGACATCCCTGATCATCCTGACTCTGGTGCAAGAACTCCCTCGGAGTGTCTGAGTGCCAGAAATTTGGTTTCGATGGAACTACTGAAGGAGCAGAAGTTTAAAATTGTCAAGGGAATCCCCCAGGTTTCGCTTAATTCACAGAGGGAGGACAGAAATCGGGAAAAATAAAATCTGCTATTCCCGTATTAAGAGCACATTTAACTTTGGAAGAAGTGATTTCAGTGATGGCTTAAACCCCAAGCAAACAGAAATGAGGATTAAAGGAGCAGGGCCTTGATCTCCAGCAAAGAGAGGTGCAGAGCAGCCACAGGGACACAGAGCAGCTCCAGCTGGGGGAGCAAACTGGATCCCCCAGCCCCAGGATGGGCTCTGGGACCACAAAAGGATTTGTCACCTGCTGAAAGGGCCCCTGCTCCATCCTGAAGGGAAAGCAGGGGCTGGGGGAGCCCCAGGCTGCGCTCTGGGCTGGGCAGGAGCTCCAGCTGTCCTGGAGAGTCCCCACAGCTCCGAGGCCGGGGGCTTCCAGTGGCACCCCAAAAGCTGCCAACCCTGAGTGCTGCTGCATCCTCACCACCTGCCACCGCTGTGCCCTCCGCGGGGAGCTGCAATCCAGCTATCCCCAGGCTCTGGGAGCTGCAATCCATCCATCCCAATTCTCTGGGGAGCTGCAATCCAGCTATCCCCACGCTCTGGGAGCTGCAATCCATCCCAATTCTCTGGGGAGCTGCACCCCATGGCACCGGGGAGGAAGTGCAGACTGCCCTGGCCCGGCGATGCTGCACCCCCTGGTGCCCTGCCTCACCTGAGCACAGCCTCTCTGCCATCTGAGGGACAGCAGTTCAGCAGGCACAGACTCAGGGGCCCAGGAGGCAGGAGCTGAGGCCGAGTCAGTGCCGGAGCAGGTAAAGGACAGCGCAGAACAGAGCAGGCAGGGCTCAGTTATTGCCTGAGGCTGGGAGCCAGGAGTGGCACAGCGCAGCGCTGCCACCTTGGAATGTACAACTGCTCGGTCTGAGCGTCGCCAGGAGCTGCCAGAGAGCAAAGCGCAGCCCAGCTCCGCTGCCCAGGGCTGGCTGTGCCTCACCAGAGCCCGGGCACACCCGGAGGGATCCCCGTGAGCGGCTCCTTCCTGCGGGGACTGCGTGTGCTGCTGGTACGGAACTGGATACATCGGTTGGGTTCCAAGTTGGTTTTTTAAATGAAAGTGCTCTCTGTTGCTCCGGCCTCATGGATCAGGACATCACTGGCAGTTTCAGGATCATTACATCTCTGTATTAAGCGAACAATCTCTTCCCTCCCTCTTCTCCCTTCCCTTCCTTTGCCCTGCCCCGTTCCTCTTGCTGTCGCGTTCAGTACGAGATCAGGCAAACCCCAGAGGCCAGGTCCCATTTTTTTTTTACATTTCCCAGATCTCCATCACAGATGGAATTTCCGCTGGTCACTCCTCACAACCCATCCACGAGCAGGACAACCCCCAGGGGAGAAGAAGAGGGCAGCGCCAACAAACCCCAGGCCAGCGGCGCGGCCGAGGAGAGCCCAGGGAGCAGCGGAGATCAGTTCTCCACCGGGGTGGGGTTGGCTAAGGGCTGGCTGACGATGACTTGCACCACGTAGTCCTTGGGGATTTTCAGCTCCTCCAGTTTCATTTTGTCTGCCAGGGGCCTCCCGGAGAAGAACCAGCGCTGGGTGCCCGGCTCCACTCCCTCCACGGCGTGCAGCCGCCGCTTCATGTGGTACACGGTGTCCATGCTGCGCACCAGCAGCTTCAGGTCTTTGCCCGTGGACAGGCGCAGGCGCAGCTGGCACTCGTGCCCCGAGTTGGGAGGGGGCTCGGGGATATCCAGAGTCTCCAGGTCACCCTTCTCCTCGATCATGTTGACCGGTGGGGCGAGGCAGTAGACGGGGAGCTGGTAGCGGTTGCCCAGCTCGTCGTAGCACTCCGTGAGAGCACCTTGAGGAGAGAAGAAAGGGGGGGAAAATCAGTGGGAATTCCTCGCACGTGGCACACCGGAGCGTAGCGCCGGATTCGTGCCCGGCGTGTTTTGGTTTTTTGGAAATTCCTTTTCCCCGGGTGATTTTCTGTAAGCGAGAGCGATGTTTTTCTGACCGTGCCTATGTTGTTTCATGCCTTTCTCACAGGAGGGGCCTCTTGATCTCCCTCTCGTTTGAGCAATGTGATTGAAGAGGTTTTGTCTTTGTTTCACCAATCAAACTGGTCTGTGTAAAACAGTGCAAAAGAGAGATCATCTCAAAATAAAGCAGAGTTAGATTTCTAGCCTTCTAAAAAAGTGAGTCTGTGTCGTTCTTGGTAAACTGCGACACTTGGAGTGATTTCAGTGATGGCTTAAACCCCAAGCAAACAGAAATGAGGATTAAAGGAGCAGGGCCTTGATCTCCAGCAAAGAGAGGTGCAGAGCNCCCATCCCCACACTCTGCGCCCTGCAGTGCTCAGCCTGGGAAGTTCTGACCCTGCTGTTCAACCACACAAGAGGTGAGGCTGGAATTCAGGCTTTAAAGTGTAAGGAACAGCAATGTTTTGAAGTTCATTGCCTTGCCAGCCACAAAAACTTTGTTTTATGAAGATTGTGAGGATATTTCACCGGATTGGGGGGGGGGGAAATGCTAAAAGGGGCTGGTTAAAATACTGCTCCCACCCCTAAGCAGGACCAACAATTTAGGAGATCTCAATGGCAGGAAGGTCAACTTTTGCAGGGCTTAGCCAAGCAAATATGGCCACGCTCACCTGGAAACACGAAAAGTCTAAAGGAGCAGACAAAAATCATCAATGCCCCACCTCGCCTGCACACAGGAGCTTGGGGCTGAGACAAAAGCACCCCCTGAGAGCCAGACACCCCCTCCCTCCAGATGGAGCGGGATAAACTCCCCAGGCAGGGAGGAGGGACGAGGATGAGCTCCCACGCGCCATTCCAAGGAGGAATCTTCCAGCAGCAGCCTGGCCGAGGCTCAGGACACGAGTGCACCCTGCCAACTCCATTTCCAGCTCCGCCACGCTGCCCCCCACGAGCTGTGGAAATGCAGGAGAGCCCCGTGAAAGGAGGATTCTGTAACTCCTCAAACATCCCCAGCCTGCTGAGATGGTTTTTAGGGGCCTGGCGTTTCAGGGAGCGCCGCCAGGACAAACAAACACGGCCACCCAAGCCTGCGGCTCCATCAGCGCCACAGTGACACCCAGCACGGGTTCTCTATTCCCACAGCATCCCTGACTCTCCCATGGAAAGCCCTGGAGTGCCAGGAGGGATTTTTATCCCCCCAAACTCCCTTGGGATAATCTGGGCAATTCCTGGGCGCTCGGGAATTCTACTGCACGCCGAGGTGTCACATACAGGCTGAGTTTTTCACAGTGTACCTTTATAAAATAGATTTTTCCTTTATAAAATAGACTTCAAGTACTACCCTAGAAAAGCAGCGGCACATTTTCCGTGCTGTTTTAAGGATTCAAGCAGAGAAGGCTGGGAGCAGAGCCTGGGAAACTGAGGAAGCTGCACCCCAAATCCCAGCAGGAATCCCTCCTCACTGTGGTTAAACCCCTCTCCCCGGGACTGAATTTACCTGCAGAAACAATTTCCACATTTTTGCCCCTAGAGGGGCACAGTCACTTGCCAAATTACCCATCCTTGTGGAGCTGAGAATGTTTGAAGAGGAGCCAAGTCCTTGAGCTACAGAATATTAAAAACCTCTTTGAGTCTGCTCTGCACACAACAGCCAAGTGCTCCTTGTTGGAAACTAAGGGGGTTTTTGTATTTGCATTTTTTTTTATCATGCTGACACTGAGTTGGCTTAAACTTTGCTGTTTGATCAGCAGAATTACCACAATATAAAATGGTAACTCAGGGATATGTGGTGTCACCCAGCCCAGTGTAACAGCAGCATCTTCTGCTGGAAATCTTTTGGATAGAAATCCTCATTTTTTTTAAGGATAATTTGTGTTTGTGAAAACACACAGAGGGAATCAGTCAAAAGATCAATGTTTTAGGCTTTCTCTTTGTACAGGTAGCACCAAGGCATCAGTGCCCTGAGATTTACGAGAGAACAAAACAAAAAAAAGGAATAAAATAAAACAATTACATCAACCCATTACAGTGTTTTACCATTAATGAATTTCAGAGCAAACCAGCTTTTATCAAAGCTGTGTTGGACCCAAAGCCTTTTATGGTTCTTTGTCATTTACAGACCCAAGCCTGAAGCTCCCAGTTTTGTTTCACAACGTCCATTTCACTCCTCATCTATTTGCTAAATGTCACGGGACTAAATTCCAGACACAGCAACAAGTTTGCTGCTAAAAACAAGCCAAAATCCAAACCTCAACAGCCTTTCAGTGTAATCAAAGCAGCTAAAATTTCTGCAAAAGCCGTTTCTCTTAAAAAGAATGCATCAGCTTCAGAAGAGCACCTCCAAGAGTTAATTTTAAATAACATGGGGGGAGCTTGCTGAGGAAATTTCTTCATCGTTTATGTGGTTGCCCAGCTGAACTAACACGGAGGTCAAAGCTGATGCTATAAACACTGGGTTCCTTAATCATCATCAGATAAGCAATATTAAAACAAATCCTCTCAAACAGCAGCTAACTTGGAGGTCTGCAGCTAAAAAAAAATAAATAAATAGAAAAAGACACAGCAGCAGAAAGCTCTTGCCAAAAAAAACCCCACAGTCCCATCCCAGCCTGAGAAATGGTTTATAACAAACTGTTGGTGGAAGAACAGGTTACTGCAAACCTCCCCAGTAATCCCAGTCTGCATCCTGGTGAAATGTCCCCAAACATCCCAGCCAGGAAACACATCCTAACATTGCTCTTCTAACTGAAAATCCCAGGAAATCAAACATCCCAACCTGAGAACACATCCTAACATTGCTGTTCTAACTGAAAATCCCAGAAAATCAAACATCCCAACCTGAGAACACTTCCTAACATTGCTGTCCTAACTGAAAATCCCAGGAAATCAAACATCCCAACCAGGAAACGATTCCTAACATTGCTGTCCTAACTGAAAATCCCAGGAAATCAAACACCCCAACCAGCAAACACTTCCTAACCATGCTGTTCTAACTGAAAATCACATTTCTGATCCCGCCTGCAGCTTGGACTACATTTAGCTGGACAAAGCACTTAAAGAATATCAAGTTTTTATGAGAAGAGTGGAAAACAAGAGAGTATTTTTCAGGTTTTTCCGTCCCTTGGGCAGAAGAAGGACGCAGCCTCCTTAACCCAGAGGAGGAAAAGGCAGCACAGAGGTGCCCAGAGCTGCAGGAACAACAATCCCACACCCCAACTGAGCCTGATTTCCCTCCCCTCCCCAAACCAGAGCAGGTTCAGGTGCCAAAGCCTCAAGGATTGGAGTTTTCACTGCTGGATCATCCACAGAAACCCCTGGAAGGGGAAGATTCCAGGAGGAAAGCAGCAGGAAGGAAGGGTGGCAGACAAGAAGCTACAATGCAAAAAAAAAAACAACAGCAGATGGGATTATTTTAATATTTCAGAACTAACACTGGCTTGGAGAGTGAGGAGCTCTGGAAGGAGCTACAAGGCAGAGCTTCTTGTTGGTTGTTATCCAGGTAGGAGACAGCTTGAGAATTTCAGAGGGAAAAATAAACAGATGTGATCGTCAAGCGTAAGGAACAGGAACATTTTGAAGTTAATTGCTTTGCCAGCCACAAAAACCCACTTTGTTTTATGAAGATTATGAGGGTATTTCACTGGATTGGGAAGGGAAAACATTAAAAAGGACTGGTTAAAATACTGCTTCCACCCCTAAGGAGCTCAGAGTTTGGACTTATCCTCCTGCAGGACCAACAATTTCAGAGATCTCAGTGGCAGGAAGGTCAACTTTGGCAGGAGTTACTCAGTCAACCGAACATGGCCACACTCACCTGGAAACACAAACAAGTTTTAATGCATTTGAAACGGCATTTTGGCATTTCCTCCAGCTGCACACCACTCTCCTCAGGAAAAGCAGGAAAATTCCTGGTTTGTGTTCATAAAATGCCTTCAAGTTTTAGAGCAGTTTTGAGGAGCGTTGCTCAGAAACACCCCAAACTTAAGAACTGAGCAGATTTCCATCTTTTTTTCCCCCCTTCCCCCAGACAGATTTGCTGCAGGAAGAGAAATTAAGACAACACAACCCAAAATGCAGCACTGCAGTGAGACTCAGCTAATAAAGAAGATTGTGTGTAACACATTTGCCCAAGGAACAGCTGGTTCAGTTGTTTTTCTGACTGAAAATCTCCACTCCAAAGCAAAGCTGAGCCTGGACTGCTGAATAAATTGGGGATAGTAGAGCTTTCACCTGTGGAGCATTGATTTGGACCCAATATAAACCAGTAATGCCTGAAATCCAGTCGGAAAACAAAGGGGGCTCTGGGTCTTACAGCAGAGCAGCTCCTAGGAGCAAAGATCAGGCAGAAAAGCTGAATTATCTCTTCATCTTTATTAGCTGCTGACTGCGCATCTGAGCTGGGAAATCCAAGCTTTTATAAGGAAAAAACCCCTCCCTGTGCTGACATCAGGAGCACGTGGGAGAGGTGGGGAGAGCAGGGCTGGGGCAAGAGCAAACAGAGCAGTGCTTTGATCCACTCTTCTCCGGACAGCCCGAACTGGGAGGAATTCGCACCAAAAAAGCTCTTCCTGCCTTAATCCCGACAGAAACTGCTCCGTTCATCCCTGCAAGTGTCCGAGGCTGCTGTCACCAGCGCGGCTTTCCCTGTTTTCCAGAGGGAAACACTCGTGCAAGTCAGTGCCTTGCGCCGCGTGCAGAGAACAATAAAGCAGCCACAGGAATTAATGGGGTGGGGGAAACACTCGACAATAAACCACCCATATAAACCCCCTCCCGCGCCTCTTCCACGCCGCATTTCCACGGGTTGTGCGAATTGGAGCTGCCAGAAAGCTCCTGCACGAAGGAGTTTGGATCCTAAGGCAGGGCACGAGTGCTCCGCTCTCATCCGCGCCCTCCCTTTGTCGCTGCGGCTCCTGGAAGAATGCAGTTTGCAGATAAGGAGTCTGGAGCATTTAATAATTCTCATTTCAAACCCACGGAGAAGCAGCTCTTCCATTATGGCAGCATTATTGGTCTGGCTCCATTCCACGCGGGAGAACAACTCCCAGAGGCAGCAGGAGCTCCCAGGGCTCCAGGAGCTGCGCGCTGAGCAGGACCAGCTCATTCCCACCTGCGGCATGAGACACGCAGGGATTGAAACAGAAAAGAGGGAAAAATGAGGAGACTTTGCAACCTCAAGGGCCCTAGGCAGCTTCTCCTGCAATCACAGGGTGGAAGGGAGCTCTGGAGATCACCCAGGCAGGTGACAGGGACACATCAGGTGGGTCTGGGATGTCCCCAGAGAGGGAATTCCACAACCTCCCCGGGCAGCTGCTCCAGGGCTCTGCCACTCTCCACAGAAAGAAGTCTTCCCTCATGTTGCAGTATCAAATAATTCTTTTTGAAGGAGGAAATCCCAGTTGGAGAATCCAACCAAAGATCCCTCAGGTGTACCCAGGCCATCCTGCCTCAAACTAAGGAGAACTCAGCCTAACACAGGGCAGGTTCCCACCTGAACAGATTGTCCAGAGAAATTGTGGCTGCCCCAGGTTGGAAAAAGCCAGGAGAGTGGAAGGTGTCCCTGGCCGTGGCAGGGGGTGGGCCTGGATGAGCTTGAAGGTCCCTTCCTTAAAGGCAGATTTTGGGAAAAGCCGGCTGCACACGCGCCATGTGCTTCACTGATGCTCTCCCTTTATCACAGCCCCAGCATCACTTCCTTCATTAGCACCAACTAACTAGGCTGAAGGTGAAAGGTAATTAACACAGCCTCCTGAAACAGAGGGATTTCTGCAAATCTGTTCAGATTTCAGCCACAGCTCCCAGGTGTGCATCCCTGAGTGTGCCACATCCGATGTGCTGGAGCAGGGAGAGCGGAGGGATCAGCACAGGGAACGGGCAGGGGACACTTTGGGAAGGGCTGCTCAGGGCCCTGAACCAAATCCCTCAAAATTCCTCTTAAAAATGCACAGGAATGCCAACAGCAGCGGTGGCAATCCTGCCAGAGGAGCTGGAATCTGTCACCCCACCTCGCTCTCCTGATGGAAAATGGGAGAGCAGGGAGGAAGGGACCCACACCAGAAAGCTCCAAATTTCACAGCAGTGTAACTTCCACAAATAACCTAATCCTTCCCTAAAAGAGCTTCACTAGAGCTCAGATTCCTCCAGTCTGTGCAGTTCATTGGCTTTCCATCACTGGCTTTGATAAATAAAGCAATTATGCATTAATGCTCGGTAGTTGTCGTGTTAACAACACCATATGTACTGCCACTTCCATATCCCTGTAAAACTTGGATCTAATATTGCACGGAAGGAACGGCTTCCAAGAGATATTCCATCAGGGTTCAAAGATGACAAGTCATTTTACTAATGAAGTACTCATCTACTACTCCGCTTTGCATGTCATGAAAATAGATGCCTGTCTAGACAGGCTTCTTAGATAAAAATTTTAAAATAAAATGGTCGGTAAAAGAGCTTCTCTGTGTACCATCTTCATTTACATTTGCTGTTCTGCACGATCCAGCTTCTTCAAGGGGCTGGAGGGTTTTGGAGGAGGAAAGGAAAGCAGAACACCACCGTCACCTGAGGCTGCATGGCATCCCTCCAAGCACAGCTACCCTGCAGTGCTCAAAGCGCCCAGGTCACCTGCGCAGGGTGAGGCTGAGCCCAGATTTATGGAAGTTGTCACTGCCTTGGTTACCATTGATTTTTTCAGCCTGCTGTTCCCGTAAATGCAGAGTGAACACCTGGCACTGAGCATCCCAAACCCCTGACGTGGTTCAGATGGAAAACCACACGGGAGGCTCCCTTTATCCAAAGGATAGAAATTTCCTTTTCCTTGCCAGCCACAGACACAGACAGATTTTGTCCCTGGAAGTCTACGAAGTGCCACATCCAGGAATTCCTGGGACACTCCAGGGATGCGGATCCAACCCTCCCTGGGCACTCCCAGTCCCTGAGCTCCCTTTCCATGGGGAAATTCCTGCTGCTGCCCACCCTGAGCTGCCCTGGCCCAGCCTGAGGCCGTTCCCTCTCCTCCTGTCCCTGTTCCCTGGGAGCAGAGCCCTCCAGCCTCATTCCAGGGAATTCCAGAGAGAGAGGAGGCACAGTGTGGCCACCACCTGTTGGGATGTTCCATTAGCACCCGGCGACCACAGAACTCGAGCTGCTCCACCTCCCGTGCACTCCAGGCAGGGAGCTCAGCCTCCAAACAATCCCCTGCCCGCCAGTGCCTGCTCAAAATGAGATTTCAGAGAGTTTAATCCCAGCTCCAAGCGGATCTGGAAGGAAATGTGGGCTGACAGAGCACCTGTTGAAGCTCCAGGTGAAGCAGCAGCAGCGACAGCCCCTGGGAGTGAGCACCAAACAAAAGCTGGCTGTGCTGCAGGCTGGAGCTGTCCCCCAGGCGCTGGCAAGGAGAACAAGAGGTGGAAAACTCCTCAGACTGGACACCTCTCCCCCACCACCCACCTGTGTGCAACCGGGGAGAGAAGGCGAGCACGGAATGACCCCGACAAGGGCTTGCCCTGCACCTTTGTTCTGCCTGCATCCCTGTGCTGACATCCCTGCTCATGCGCCTGGAGGTCACTTCGCACGCTCAGCCTCCAAGGACCACCAGCAAAAAAAATGTGCAAGGCTCCAGGGAGGTCAAGCAGCCTGAGAGGATCCCACACCAGCGCCCACGTCCGAAAATAAAACTGCAGCACAAGGCTGGCTCGGGCTGTGGGGGCGGAGGGGATTAAAGGAACATCTGAGGCAGCAGCCTGGCTTTATTTGCTCCTCACCTCCACGGCGCTGCTCCTTCAGAGTGCCCGTATTTAAAATAAAAATTAAAAAGGACTGATTAAGCATAAAGGTGGAAGACTGAATGTTGGTGCTGTCTGATGCCCTGAAGGTGCACCGAGCAGATGGGAGAGCCCGGAAAGGTGAAAAATTCAAGGCCTTGCTGTAGCCGTGACCTTTTATAAAAATCCTCCCTCGATCACTCAGGAATTCTTAAAAGCACCTCGGAGGTTTCATTGTTCCTGTGAAGTTTGAGGGAGTCAAAACACGGATGGAAACACAAGAGTTCATTTTGCTGCAGGTTTTCTTTGCAATAAAGCTACAAACCAAACATTGCTTGCTCTGGGCTGGGCTCAGACGTGGCCCAGCAAAAAAAGAAAGCTTTTTTTCTCAGCGATAACTCTCTCAGTGATCGCTGTCAGCAAAAAAGTAGCTCCCAGCTCTAGGTGCAGGAAAATTCTTCAAAATTAAGATTTTTGCAGAGGTCAAGCCGTCTGTAACACACCCAGTGAATGAATGGCTGGAAGTTATCAGCCAGAGTATTTATTGGAGGAGGTTGTGGAATATTTAAAAACACTGGAACACCTCCTGAGTGCTGCCCATGTTCTCTGTGACACCCCAGGTAGGATTTCCTCAGCTTTACCTGCCACTAAAAGGTTAAAGGGAGAAGCTTTCTGGGGCTCGGACACTTCCAGTCACAACAACTATGTTGTCCTGGTTTGGGAGAAAATTATTATTTATTTCTAATTCTTATTTAAATTCCTGAAGCCAAACCAGCAGCAGGTGCCAAAAGCTTTGGACGCAATCAACTGGAGATGATGGAAGAGGAGTGGGATGAGCCAGAAGCAGGTGAGACACCCAAGGGCCGGCTGAGCCCCTCATTTATCACCCTGAGGACACCAAATCCTGCAGGAACAGCAAATTCACTGCAAAACGCAATCCCAGAAGCCAGCAAACCACCCCTGGAGATCACCAGGGAAGGCTCTGAGGGCTCTCCCTGGAATCCTCAGGGGGGACACATTTTAAACTTCCTTCCCCACTTACATTTCAAACACTTCATATTTCTTTTTCTCATTTCCCCAGCAGACAGCAAGGCAGATGAAGCTGATACTCAGCTCCTCCAGTGTAAGCAGCCAATAATGGAGGAAATGTCCACTCCCGGGGAATATTTAATAAAGCAGACATCGTGTCCTGACCACTATCAGATACCACAGGACTATTATTCACCTAAAGCAGACACACGCCTGTCTGGAACATCTGCAACACCCAGATCAACAAGCAGCTTCCTCCAGGAGGAATTTGAGATGTTCTTTTGTCACAAATCTGGGTTTATTTCCAGCAGCTCATGGCCAGCTTGGGTTTGTTGCTTTGGTTTGTTGTTTTGGTTTTTTTTCCTTAAAGGAATGAGCTGCCATTTTTTCTGCTCACACATAAATGGTTAAAAATACCCCGAAAACAGCATTTCTGAAAAGCGTTGCACAGTCCTCCTCACACCAGAAAAGACAAACTGAAACCACAGACAGGAAACGGAGAGGCAAGAGCTACAGGGGAAGAGACTTGAGGAGAGTCCAAGCAATTATGTTGACAAAGCTCCTCAAAATACCTTTCAAAACACGAGAGCAGAAGTTAAAGATATTTAAGGAAAACAACTGTAGGATGGAGCCATAAATGGGGTTTTTATTTGAAGGGTTAAGGGTTTCTAACCTGCACTTAGATATATAAATATTCCAGCCAGCCGTAATTGCTTTACATCCTGAGGCTTTGATTCATTTTCCTTCCACCTGAAGAAAACACTGGGAATTCAGCATCCCTCAGAAGGGATGTTGTGATCTATTTTAAAATACTAATCACGGCAGAAAGGATGGAAAGCAGCATCTCCACTGGAGGTGGCTGTGGAGGAAAGGGATTCATTCTCAGGGTTGTGAGGAATTTGGAGGCACACCAACAAAGCACATCCTCTGCTGGAACCACGGCCATTCCCAAGGGGAATAAACCGTTTTTCCAGGTGTGATGGACACAGAAAAGACCAGGAATCACCAAAGTAAGGGACAGCAGAGGAGGAGGAGCTGCCACCGTGCCCCGAGCAGGCTGTGGGAAGCTGGGGCAGGGTAATTCCATACCCAGGCACGGAGCACTCAGCCTGGAGGAGAGCATCCCTCACTGAGGGGGAGCTCCGATGGAAAAGCAATTCCTGGGAGACTTCTCCTCAGCAGGAGGCTCCCGGAGAGGAGCCAGGGCAGCCAGAGCAGCTCCAGGAATCCTGGGCTGAGCTGGGCCCCCCTGCTCCGGGAAATGGATTTTGGGCTGAGCTGGGCTGCCCTGCTCTAGGAAATGGATTTTGGGCTGAGCTGGGCTCCCACACTCCGGGAAATGGATTTTGGGCTGAGCTGGGCTCCCACACTCCGGGAAATGGATTTTGGGCTGAGCTGGGCTGCCCTGCTCTGGGAAATGGATTTTGGGCTGAGCTGGGCTGCCCTGCTCTGGGAAATGGATTTTGGGCTGAGCTGGGCTGCCCTGCTCTAGGAAATGGATTTTGGGCTGAGCTGGGCTGCCCTGCTCTGGGAAATGGATTTTGGGTTGAGCTGGGCTCCCCCAGGGCCTGCCAGGAGCCCAGAGCAGCAGGAGCACAGCCAGCAGTGCCATGGAACCACTTCTGGTCCCACCTGTCCCTGCCTGGCTGCAGAGCGAGGCCGTGACCAGGCTGGAACATCCATGGCAGCCAAAACTGAGCTGCCAAGCAGGAAAATTGGGATGCAGCTCCCACCCCTGGGTGCTGGGAGGGATCAAGGCAGCCCTTTTATGAAATTCCTGATGTATTCCCTTCCCACCTCAGAAAAGCTGAGCCTACGGAGGAGACCTGACGTCAAGAACCCTTAAAAATAGCCATGGATGTGTAGAAGAAAAAGCAAAATAAAAGCACTCTCCTAATGCACACAGGGCCTCAGTGCCAGCAGCAGTTTGTCTGCTTCCTCACAAGACAGCAGCAATTTTAGGTTTTAATCCCTGCCTTTTGGAGGGTTTTTTTTTTTAACTGAAGTAAAAACAAACCAGAAAAACCTCCCCTCGAGCTAATAACTGCTGTCTCCTGAGCAGAGTTCAGACAAAAATACCCCAAAGCAACAAAGCAGGAGGCTCAGCTGTAAATTTTAGGATATTCTGCACAGATTTTAGAGTTTCCTTAACTTTCATGGCCTGCATTTTCCTCTCAGTGCTACTGCTGGTCGTATTGACAGACGGGCTTTGATAGCCAGACCTCCCAGAGCTTTCATAACTCTGCTGGAATCTAAAATTAGACAGCCACAGCTACCAAAATATCATTTAGTCCCCCTTTAAAGGGGCATTAGAGAAACCTGAGAGAGTATTTGGTATCCTCACAGAAAAACACATTGTCCAACAATGTTTTACGTGCGTGTGGAGTTTGTAATCCATCAGAAATGTGATTTTTTAATGGTAATTAAAAAGCCTCTTCAGACAAGCAAGCAATTCCTACAGCTTTAATTCCCAGCAATGGATACAGCAATTTTCAGGGACAAGAGGAAGAACAACCACAAGGAACCTTGTGGCTTTGAGGGCAGCGGTTCACAGGGGATTCGATTTAAATGCTGAAGATGCCCCAGCAAAATTCACTGTACGGATTCAGTCCATCACAAATTCATCAATACAACAGGTAATTCCAGTATTGCCACCGCACAAAAATGACAGAGCTCCACTTCTGGAGCTGCCTAATTTACAGGAACCATCCACGGAACGGTCAGTGTTAAAAACCTCCAGTACTTTATGGCATTCTGTGGCAGGTAGTTCTGAATTACTGTGCAAATTTCAATACTAATGCCTGGCTGGCGGGGCTGTGAGCACACACACTGACAGCTCAGCTTTCCATCAACATAAAATAAAATAAATGGACTCAATAAACGGAGGTTTTCATCAACATAAATAAAAAGAGAGTTTTCAACACAGCAAACCTTTTATAGCGACTACAAATGATAAAAACATCCACAGCCCAAACTGGTGGTGGAGTGCCCGTCCCTGGAGGGGTCCTGGGAACAGATTCCACAGAGCTGTGTGCTTCTCCTGGAAATTAGGCAGCTCCAGAGGTGGAATTCTGGTTTTAATTCTGCTTTTTGTGTGGAGGCAATGTTGGACTTACCTGATGAATCTGTGATCGAGAGATCTGGAGGTGGCTCTGCTGACAGGCTGGGACTGGCCACAAGCTGCACTCAGTCTTGGAAATCTTTTCCAACCTAAATAATTCTGGGATTGTCTGGGATTTCATTAGTAGAAGTTGTGCTGGAATTGGGAATTTGTGGGGAACACGCCGTGCCTTCCCCACACTGCTGCTCTTGGCTTTGAGGGGTTTTCTTGTTGTTGTTTAGGACTTTTTTTTTATGCTTTTCTAATTAATATTTCACCCAAAGGAGAAGAAAATGCTCTATTCAGAGTGGGAATATTTCGGTGATGTCCCTGACTTCTCCCCAGCATTCCAGGGAAATATTCCCATCCCCACTTTCGGGCATCTCAGCAAATGAAGAGCCAGCGCTGCTCCCTGGAAAAGCCAGCTGGAGCCACAGGAGCTGCGTTTGAAGGCCCAGAAAAGCTGAAAACCCAGCAGAGAGACCCTTTTATCACTCAAACAGCACGAAAGGAGCTAAACCCCCAAATCCTGAGAACTCGGCAGCAGGCGAAGTGTCCATGCTGGAATTTATTGCCTCCAACTGATAAGGGTTAAAAACACCCCCGACCCCACGCTGGTGGTGGAGTGGCTTTAAGGGTAAAGGGAACCTGGATTTTATGACCTACTGAAGGTATCCTGCATTTTATTGCTACTTCCCCCGGTATGAATTGAGCTTTTCTGCCACCTCCAAGTTGTATTTTAGCAACGAAGCAAAACAAAGCGAGGGCTGCAAACGTGCAATCCCCGAGGTATCAAACCCCAATATCCTGGGAGCTCTGCAGCACACGAAGTGCCCATCCTGGAATTTAAAAACTCCGCTTAACCCCAGCCAGATTGCAATTAATATTAATGTCTTGCAGGCCAAGTTCAGCTCAATGTTAACATTATTATAAAATACTACACACTGCAAGATTTCCTGTTTGATAGCAGAGAAGTATGGAAAACTCTTCTTCATTAAATTCAAATTGGCTCATTAATAAAATATGGAGGATGTGCTACTTTAAGATAGAAGGAGGGGGGAAAAAAAAGTATAAATTGGTGATAACGTTATTTCTATATTTATATCCATCCCACAGAGTCACCCAAGATAGATGAGAAGTGCTAAGCCCATCCCACCAGCTTATTTATTTATTTAATACTTCTTATATGCTATTTTTAACAGCAGAAGCCAGCAAAAGGCATCCATTAGAAAAATTACACTGGTGAGAGTCTTCCTCACACCAGAGAAGTGACAGATCTGGCTGAAAGCAGCCTCAGAAGAGATTATCTTTTTTTTTTCCCCTCCCTTTCCTGTAGGATTGTGGAATAAAAAAGCAAATTTTATTTTTGCAGCATCAGCCAAGCCCGAAAATCTCTGTGTGCAAAATCTGTATCTGTCAGTCCTTACTCACTCCCCAGCCCCCTCTTCTCACTCCTCCACTGCCTGCAAGGTTTCATTTGCTCAGGAATCCATGGCTGGAACACAGGGACAGGCAAAAGCGGAGCTAGGGCTCGGGCTGGGGCTTTTCTTTTTAAGCCTCTTGTCGTGCACGCAGCGAATAAATGAAAGGAAACACCACAGCCCGTGGCACTGCATCGTTGTGCAGAAGAGAAAAGGAGTGAAAAAGCTTTCAGTTTTGTTCCATAGGCTTAAAGGAATTTATGCAACAAACGTTACGCCTTCCTGGGAAAGTATTTAGAGGCTCACCACGAATACAGAGTGTGGGCTCGACATTTCTGAGCCTGAATTTCAGCTCGCTGACCATTGCCCGCTCCTTTCCCAAGGGAAAGCTGCCGACAGTTTCTCTTTTCAAAACATCTCTCTCCGTGTCTCAGCACAGGCTCAGCAAACAGTGTTCCCTTTGCCAGAACAACTGTCCCAGGGGTTGTTTCCTATTCCTGACCCAATGCAGAGCAGTGTCAGTGCCATGGAGCAATAACAGACCTTTTTACACAGTGTGTTCTAAAAGAAACTGCTGGGATTGTATTTAAAGCTGCCTTTCTCTGCTGACAGCTCTGTGGAGCCGATCTATTCCGTGTCCTACCGTGACACCAGAGCTCTGAGTGCCACACCAGGAATTCCTGGGACACTCCAGGGATGTGGATCCAACCCTCCCTGGGCACTCCCAGTCCCTGAGCTCCCTTTCCATGGGGAAATTCCTGCTGCTGCCCACCCTGAGNGTAAAGAGCTCCAGTTAAAAAAAAAAAAAAAAAAAAAAAAACAAAAAAAAAAAAAAAAAAAAGAGGAATTTCAGAAGTGCCAGTGGTCCCCTGTCACTCTGGGTCCCCATGCAGAGCCCAGGGCCCACAGCAGCTCCCTGGGGAATCCTGAGGGAATATCCACAGGATCACATCCTGCTGCACACACCAATGCTGGATTTCTCCACAGCTATCTTCCCCTCTTTCCAAATTTTGCCCAAAATGAGTTTTTTGTCAACAAAACCCCGGAGGTTGTCGGTGTCACTCAGAGCAAGGAGAATTTATTTGCTCCTCCTGCCCAGAGAAAAGCTCAGTTTGCATCCCTGGGTCCCCAAATGAAAGGATCTGATGCAGAATCTCTTCATCCACGGCACTACAGTGCCTGGTGACTCAGGAATATTTGGATTTCTAGAAGCAGCAGCTTTCTCTGGAGTGGGAAGGTCACACTGCATGGAGAACTTTGCCAACAGCTGATGCTCAAAAGTCTCACCAGCAGAATGTTGAATAAAAATAAATAATGCAATTTTGTGGGCAGAAAAATCCCCAGTAAACTCTACGTGCCAGACAGAAACACTATATATTCTCTCTGTTTGGAGTTCAGCCTCGAGCCAGGCCCGGCTTGGGCAGCAGAGCCTCTGACACAGCTTTGATTTCTGAGATATTTCTGAGATCCTCGGGATATTCTGCATGTGGCCCTCAGAAAGCAGATTACACCCCACCAGCAGCAGGCAGGGCTTGAAGCAAACTGCTGGAAAAACAAATTCCAGAGGTCACATCCTCCTTCTTCCCAAACCTGGGAGCCTTGAAACTGCGCGTGACACGTCCCCTCTTTTCCTGAGACACACAAGGGACCCCCGCTCTGACCCCAAAGCCGGACTGAACCTTGCGGGCAGGATTAAACCGCCTCAGTTTTGGATTTATTCAAGCCCTCCCTCACAGTTCCAAGCTGCTGGGCCACTCCAGCAAGAGGCAGCACAGGGCCAACGTGCCAAACACCTTTCCCTGCACGATTTGATGCCACAAATTGGATGTTTTCCCTTGAAGTGCTGCTCATCCGTGCTCCTGCAACATTTCAGCTGAATGCATCACCCGATCCTGCCAAAACAGCTCGTTAATGGGGGCTCGTCAAATTAATTCTGGAAATAATAGCCCTCTCGCTGCTCCTAGTTCCAAATTTTCATTTGTTAAGAAAATTATATAATTGTTATAATGATTTTTAATATTTTAATAATATTTTATCAA
>WBMY01008389.1:805706-817148 GCA_013397315.1 Donacobius atricapilla
TATCAATTTATGATGTTATTTTATTATTTTATTATAATAATGGTTTTATTATAATATTTTGTTATTTTATAATATTTTTTATTATTTTTATGATAACAATTACAAAAGAGAATTTTTACCAGGCTCTTGTATGGTCAAAACCAGACTCAGGCCCTCACAGAGAGGAACTTTCCCCCATTAAAGAGAATTTTTGAGGGCTGCAGCCTCATGTGAGGAAGGCATCACAGTGAAAGGTAACCTGTATTTTATTACACCTTCCCCATTTATAATTTGAGTTTTCCTGGCCTCGACAATTTGTATTTTAGCAACTAAAAAAAAATGCAGCAAGTCCCTGAGGTCTGCAAAAAATGCAATTTCTGAGTTATTAATTATTTCCATTTATCTGAATGGTGACTTCAAATGATCAGTAACTTCCTGCCAGCCCCCTCTTACTGTATTTCCGTTAAGAGTATAGGGAAGTGATTAATTACAGAGTTGTGGAGTGAGGGAAATATAGCTTGGGAAAAAAAAACAAAACCCACTCAGCAGGATTCAGAATAACAAAACAAAGGGGAAAGTACCCAAAATAAGAGCTCGCAGTTTATCTCACACAGGATCTGACAGCAGATTGCCAGCCCCAAATTTTGGGGAATTTTTTTCAGACTCTTCAGAAGAGAAAGTTTAAAAAACCCCAACAGTTCAAGTGCCAACGAAACCCATGAAATCAGGAGGGGAAAAATTATCCACTTCCTTACAAAGAGAAGCTGGAAAAAAAGCTATGAAAATCGTGCCTTGGAGCATCCAGGTGTTCCAAGAGATCACAGAAAGTCCCAAGTGCTGCCTGTAAAGATCAGACTCAAACTGAGCATTCCATGGACCAGACCAACCATTCCAACTGCAGGAACCACAAAAATAAAAAGCAGATTTTCCTGGTCCCTCTATATATTAACACCATTTTGTAGCCCTGATTTTTCAGCCTGAGATGTTTTGATTTCTAAACTTAGTTCTCATGGAACTTTCTGTAAACAACAGAGAGAAGTTTTTGTTAACTCTGTGTTGTTTTCATTCCATTTTGGAGGTGGAGACCATTTGATGTCTCTCTGTGCTGGCCAATGTGATTGAACGGGTGTTACCGCTAACACCAATCAGATTAGCTCTAGTGACCTCATATATAAAGAGGTCAAACTGTTAATAAAGTTAATTTCAGCCTTCTGACAAACTCTGGAGTCAGGTGTTGGATTTTGCGTCCAACACTGGCACCATTTGGCTTGGAAACCCCGAACAGGAGCACACCCACACTGAAACACGGGTATCTTAAACCAACCCACGGATTTTTCGGGGTAGAAACATCATGATTTTCAACCCTTTTGAGAGGCCGCATCCTTGTGAGCTGCACCTACCATGGGGCAGCGTGATGTTCGCACCATCGATGATTGCTTGTGCCAGCTCGTGGTCGTTGCTCTCGAAGGCGTGGGCAGCAGCTTTGAGGGCATCCCAAATCTCCTTCCTGCCCTCGAAGGCTGGGGCCGTGTCCCAAAACTCATCCCTCTTACTGCGGAGCTGCCCGTCCGTCATGGGGTAATCGCTCTTCCATTTGGGCTTCTCCTTCTTCAGGGGTTGGTTCCGACCCAGGGCCACTGCGGGGGACAAAGGGAGAAAGGGAATCAGTCAAAAGGACGCCAGGAAATTCCCTCTGGGTTGCTCTGCTTAGGGTTTGCAGAGCTGAGTTTAGAACCCTCGCTCTTTCTGTTCCCGGAGCGATGCAATGAGAGGGGTATTATTCATGTAACGCTCATGGTTCAGACTTCCATTTATTGAGGGAATTATGCTTTTTACCAGTCTTGCATGGTCAAAACCAGACTCAGGCTCCTCAGGTTTCCCGAGAGGCCAAACCACCGTGGGGCTTAGGAGAAGAGAGGTGTCGGCCTGATTTTTTTTAGCCTTCTCTCCTGTTTCAGTTTCTTAGTTAGGTTGTTCTCACGCACGGGTGTTGTAAACACTGGGAATGTTTTCATAAATTCAAGGAGAGTTTTCATTCCTGTTCTTAGAGCTGTGGACAGCTGATGGACAGTTGTCTTGACCAATGGGATGGGGAGAGGTGTGAACCTTCTCCCCCAATCCCTGGCCTTTGTAGAAATGCTATAAAATGGAGTCAGATCTTTTAAAATAAATAGTTCATGCCTTCTCACCAAAGTGTGTTTGTGTGTGACGAGCAGCGTCAGGGAGGTGATTCGGATGTGGGCTGTGCAATCGTCATTTGCTACCTTTAATTAGCATCAGGCTTTGTTTCTGTGCAAATGCATCCTCCTGCTTGCTGATTTCCCCTGGAAATCCAGGAATCCATCAAGGTTTAAAGAGCGTTTTCCTCCTCCTCAATAAACACAAACCCATTTGTTTCCCTTTAACTACAGCTATTTTGGTGTAACAGCCACTTTGAGGTTATCACACAGGTATAAAAGTTGCCAGATTAAAACTCCCTGCTCGCTTCCCAGTCCGTGCCTGGTGCTGCAGCACGAGATTCCAAGTTCACAGAGGTTTTAAGGAGACCAAAACCCCTCAGGAGGTTAAGCCACACACCCAAGAATGCTCAGCTTCCTTTGATAACTCAGGATGACAGACACGTTTATGAACCTGAAGTGGAAGTCATGGAAAAGAGGAGCTGGGAAAGGATTCCTGCTAGTGAGGAGGCACTGCCAACTATGCAGAGGAACGAGCTCTCTTTGGATTAAAACCAGGGGAGAAGGGGTTGGGTTGGAAGGAACCTTAAAGCTCATCCTGTTTCAGCTCCTGCCATGGCAGCGACACCTTCCACTGCCCCAGGCTGCCCCAAGCCCATCCAGCCTGGCCTTGGATACTGCCAGGGACGGGGCCACACAGCCAAATTTCTTCCTAATATCCCACCTAAACCTATTCCCTGTCAGTTTGGAGCCATTCCCTGCGTCCTGTCACTCCATCCCTTGGAAATCCTCTCTCCATCTGCAGCTCCTTCAGGCCCTGTGAGGCCATGGTTGTGTCACGCCTCCTTCTTCTCTCCGGGCTGAACAATCCCAGATCTTTCCTCCCTCCACCCCTCCAACCCTGGTGGCCTCCTCTGGAGGACGCATTTGCACAGAACCAAATTCAGCTCCTAATTAAAAGTAGCAAACGACAACTGCAGGGCCCACATCCACCGACTCCAGCTGCTCCCCCACGTCCCGCGCAGAGCCCAACAACCGCAAACTTCTGAGTCCTTCCAAGTGACCACAAGCATTTATTGCTTTCTGTTTCCACAGGACTGCTTCCATTTGCTTTCCAGAGGAGTGCTGACCATTTAGCAGACTGCAGAGCAGCAAACCCCAGTGTTTACAAAACACTGAGCGCTCCTGGCAGAGCCCAGCCTTTCCCAGGCCAAGGCTCAGCTGAGCACAAACAGCCTGGGAGATGATGCTGGGGCAGCCTCAGACAATGGGGTTATGCATTAAACCCTGCACACTCTAAAGAACATGACGCGGGAAAACACTCCAGCAAGGAATTGTTTCCTTATTAAGGCTCGGCAGCCAGGGCATGACATTTTCAGCCAGACAGAACAGGACACTGCAAGAAATTTGGGTCAGTGGATGTCTTTTTTTTTTTCCGTTCCACTTTAGCTCACATCTGTCTGCTCGTCTGCTCAGTGGATGCTGATTTCTCCCACAGGGAGAGAAAATCTCCTTGTCCCCAGACATCAATTATGGAAGCAGGTTAAAGGCACTTCCCGCAGCCCGTTGCTCTCCCTGCTCCCCTCTCTGCCCCAGACTGCACCCAGATTTATTGCCCCTCTCTCCAGCAGAGGCTCAGATCCTCACAGCCTCCAACAACTCCTTGGAGATCCCATCCTTCCTACACAGACAGCAGGCATGATAAACCCAGTGATAAATTCTGGTTTTTTCTGAGTTGGAAGGAAGGGTGGTGGAAGAAAGCGACTCTCCAAACGGCTCAAAAGCCAAATCCACTCTAACAAGCCATCCATCCCAGAACTAAGCCTTTAAACACAACTTGGCCTCAGCACAGGGCAGTATTTAAAAAGATCTTTGGTGTGTTTATCATTTATTAGAAGTGCTTCAAGGATCCCCCAAAAGCTTTATGCCTTCCCTGAAGAAATACTCATTATTTAGCTCTGTGGATAGATGGGGCGGAAAGGATGTGAGAAACTCGGGCCATGTAAAAAAAAAAATAATGTGTAAAAAGGCACAAATATTTCTCTTTCCAGCCCATGTTCTAGTCACTAAAGCAAAACACGTGAATTTCCACAACCAAACTTTTGGACCGCATCAAAGGACTTTCCCTTTTCTGTTAACAAGGCCGATAAAGAAACAAACATCAACAGTCTGAACCACTTAAAAGTATTTACAGTGTCAAGTTTTCTATTCCTCACTTTGGAAGGAAATTAGAGCTCAAAAGGAAACGTTGACTTCATTTAAGATCATACACATCAGAGGCACCACCAGCTTGCACGAGCCAGACGAGAGAGCAGCATCCACATTAATTTTTCATCTTACATCACTTCAACACGAGTAAGAAATTATTAATACCCTGCGCGAAAGCAGGAATTGTTTTCTAACTGCCAAGAAGGCACATTCTCTCTGAAGCAATTCTCAAAGTCACCATCTCAGCAGAGGCCAAGGTTCGGTATTTTTGGCAAGGGATTTATTTAGAAGGGAATATGGAAATCAGCACCGGTCTACTTTTCCAGAAGTGAAATATCAGCAGTGACACTCCAAAATAAGGGAGGTTGTTCTTGTTCCAACAGCTCAGGTGTGCAGGTGTGCTCTGCATCCCAAAGAGGGCAAGAAACCCACAGGATTTAGGGGGGAAAAGCCCTCCAAGGCCATCAAGTCCAACGCATGCCCCATCCCCACCTCGTCCCAGAGCCCCGAGTGCCGCAACCAGGAATTCCTTGGACACCTCTGACGGGATTTTCACCCCGACANCAGGTGTTTATCGTTTATTAGAAGCGCTTCAAGGATCCCCAAAAAGCTTTGTGCTTTTTCCTTTAAATTCCTTAAAGCTTTATCCTCGTCCCAGAGCCCTGAGCGCCAGGAATTCCTTGGACACCTCCAGGGACGGGGATCCAAACCTCCCCGGGCAGCCCCTGCCAAGGTCTGCTTGACAAGGTGGCGATGGATCAAAGACTGGACACAACTCTGGGAGTTCTTTTCCCATCCTAACGGTTCTGTTTAACGCCTCGGAGTGCCCCCAAACCAGTGGCCCACGAGCCATGGGCTGCTCCTGTAGGATTTAGCAGCATAACCTGTTTTCCCTCCGCAGGCAGAGATCCCTGGGATCCTTGAGGCAGCTACTCCTGTCTGCCCCACTGAACTCCTGGCAGGCTACAAAGCCTTATTTTTAAAAGGAAAAACGCATTTCTCCAATCCTCGCCGACTGTTTTACAACCTGAATTGTGAATTTATTTCCCCTTCCCCGCGGCTTCCCATCAAAGCAATGAATCTGGAAGGTTATCTCCGCTCCTTCTGAGCGAGCTTATGCAGATAAACCCAGATATTTAAATCAGTTCCTTAACAGAACGTCAGGAAACGTCTCCGTGGCAGCTCTTTGGAACAGCTGGTGTGTTTGTTGTGTCGCTATCGCTGTGGGTATCACTGTGGGTATCACTGGTGCCTCTTCCGAGGGGCACCAGATGAGCAGGAGCAGCTGCTACCACGAGATTCTTGGATTAAAAGCCAATACCCAGCTACACAACCCGTAATTCCTAATTTATACCGCCCTGAATTACAGCGCTCCATCATCAGATTGGGAATATTTCAGCCTCAGAGGGTTTTGTGTCAAATCAGACAAGGCAAAGCTGAGCCACGGGACAGCTGAGAGCTCTGGAGAAAAGCAGGAGCTCTGCTTCAGCTGTGACCTGGATCTTCTTCCCTCCTCAGTTCCTGCCCTGCCAGGTAACCCTGTGTGCGATCCCACACCTGGAACGGCCCCGAAGCAGCTGAGCTCAAACCTTCATTATTTATGGAAACACCTCTGCTGCGATCAGCCTGGCGTGAGTCTTCCCTCCCACCCCATCCCTTCAAACATCTCTCACCTATTTCTAAAAATAAAGTTAGGACACAAATTTGGCTGTTCCGTCCCTGCTCGTGCTCCACAGCGAATTTCTCCCTTTCCCTCAGAAACAGAAGCATATGTTGCTTGCAGCATTAGTCTTTTACAGCTTTTGTAAAAAGCGGGGGAAACTGGCCCAGGCTGGTGGGGGAGAAATTTCCAGGCACACAGAACCCACCCAGGGCACGGAAAAACCCGAAGGAGCCACCTGGATTGGACCTGCTCCACCCCAGGCTGTTGATCTCCACGGATCCATCATCCTGGAGCTACAGGAACAGGGCCTGGCTGTGCTTCCCAAGGCCTGCAGAGCTGTGGGAAGAGGGACACACACCCAGAAAGCACCAGGGAGGGACAGCCCACCCGCAGAACACGAGTTAAAGAACAGACACAGGCAAATATTCCAAGATCCAAATGGTGAAATGTTGTAATGGGAGAATCTGGCAAGATCTGATAATATTTTCTTCTTTTTTTTTTTTTTTCCTTTGTCTTGATCAAGAAAATATCCAAGAGATGAAGCCAACTGTTTAAGCGGCGAGAGATGAAGAAAGGTTTGGAGTGACCTGCGAGGAAAGGAGCAGGAATGCCCAAGAGGAGGATAAAAGATCACCACAAGTCTCTCTGGATGGCAATGACACGTCCAGGAGCTGCTGTGGGTGGAAAAGATGGGATTTGGGCGATGCTGTTTGTCACACAGATACACACACACTTTGGTGAGAAGGTATGAACCGTTTATTTAAAAAGATTTGACTTTATTTGATAGTATTTTTACAAAGGCCAGGGATTGGGGGAGAAGGCTGATACCTTCCCCCGTTCTACGGGTTAAGGTAACTGTCCATATCTCCAAGAACAGGAATGAAAACTCTCCTTGAATTTATGATAAACATTGGCCAGTGTTTACACACCCGAGCGTGAGAACAAACCCAAACCACGAAACTGCGAAACAGAAGAGAAGGCTGAAAACATCAGGGCGACATCTGGGGGCTGTCCACAGGCAGGGGCCAGGAAGGATGAGCTGTGGGGGGACAGCACAGACCCAGAGGTGCAGAGGGCAGCCCCAACAGCCACCTCGGCCCTGAGGCTGCCAACACTCCCAGCTCCAGCAGGACAAGGGATGCCCAGCCCAGGAGGCACAGCTGGAAAAACCTCGGGGATGACCTGAAGCCAGCCAGGAGGAGCTAAGGGAATGTTTTACGAACTGAACCAACGAGCAAAACTATTTTCTTGAGCAGACTGCTTCCCTGTTGAGGCTCAGCTGCTAACAAAGTGTTTTCCTATCATAAATGGAATGCAAATAATGGTTTACTACCCAGAAAGTTTCAGTAATAGTCCCCAGGGCTCCCTTCCCCACAATCACCGAGCACTTCTCTACTTCATCAAATGAGTCCCATTTTAAATCCACTTTGCTCCAATTTCCCCATAAGGTAGCTGGTAATTTGGTATCAATAACACACAGTTCATCCTAAACATTTTCTTTGCATCGTTCTCCGGTGTAATCCTGAATTACAGCGGTGCTTGGGAGAGCCAGGGCAAAGGAAAAGGGCAAAAACCCAGGGAAAACAGGGAGGGAGAAAGGGAAAATTCATTGCCTTTATGCAGCAGACAATTTGAGTTACATTAAGCAGCACAGGCTTACACAATTTAAATTACATTAAATAGCACAGGCGTACCCAACAACAGGAAAATGGCAGAATTTTATCTGTTTATTCCTAATTTTCAGCAATTTTCTTCTTAAGGTGGTTACATTTTTCCAAGGCAAGAAGATGATCTTGGAACAGAAGGGGCACTGGACAGTGGCAAAGACTTAAAAGTGAAATATTAGGCCAATTAGGTTTTCCTAACAAGGAAATGAATTAACATTTCTAGGGAGCCCGTGTGAACTTCCCAAATAAATACAGATAGACAGACAGAAAGATAATACTTGAAACTAAGTCAAGTTTTAAGGGTTTTTTTATGAGGGTAAAATGAACGCTACTTCCCTGGCAGAAATTCAAGTTATATCTTGAAATAGTTGTGTACTAAAACACCAGGCTGCAGACTCAACGCAATATTACAAAAGTGTAGGTAAAGGTAATAATTTTGAACCAAGTAACAAACTGTGAATCTTTTCAGAGCAGCAAACCCAGCAGAGACACAAGAAATAAATCCCCCAGCCAACCCCTGAGCAATTTCCCCTTTTCTCCCACCTGAAAGGAGGTGGAGGAAGGAAGAAAATAAACAAAAAAAAAATCCGATGGAGAGGGGAAGAACCAGCAGGGCCATGAGGCTGAGCAGCACCACTTCAAACCAGGCCGGTGCCAAATGATGGATGTGGTGCCTCTGGGGACAAAGGGGGACAATCCATCGCTGCTGCCACCCCAGCGTGGGCTGGGAATCCTTCCCTGCTCCTCCTCAGTTCTTACCCAACACCAAAAATCGCCCAGAAGAGGCTGCAAGGAGTAAAATGAAAGTTCCTCTGGTGATTCCAGGCAGCTCTGGACAAGCCCTCCATGCAGGATTTATCCCTGCCTCTGCCTACACATGAAACCTTCCCCGAGTCAATCCAGAGGCTTCTCAGCATGGGAGATAAAACATGAGAGGATGAGGGTGTAGGAATGAGCTGGACAAAGACAAAAATTGGCTCGAATTACCAGCTATTCCACTGTATTTTCCATTTCTCATCATTTTCAGCAGGAACTGCAGAAGAAATCAGGAGATTTCCGGGCAGCTCCCCGCTCATCACCCCTCAAAGGAGCCAGCGGTGTTGCAGCAAGAAATAAAAGCTTCAGCTTTGGAAATCTGCTCCCTCGGTGGCATTGCAGATGCGGAGAGCCCTGCAGGACCTGCTCAGATGACCACAGCCCTGGGACATCCCAACAAGACAGGAACTGAAACCAGGTCAGTGCGTTTTGTCTCACTTGGGGCAGCATTCCCAGCCCAGAGCCAGCTGGAAAGGGGGGAATTTCGATGGGATATTGGGAATAAATCCCTCGCTGGGAGGGTGGGGATGCCCTGGCACAGGTGCCCAGAGCTGTGGCTGCCCCTGGATCCCTGGCAGTGCCCAAGGCCAGGCTGGAGGGGCTTGGAGCAGCCTGGGGCAGTGGAAGGCGTCCCTGCCCTGAACAAGATGATCTTTGAGGTCCCTTCCAACCCAAACCACTCTTTGTTTCTATAATTATTACTTCCAAAAGCTCTGCGGGTACTCCTGAGTCCCGCCTGCCCACTCAGGCTCCCTCTGGAAGCACAAGCAGAGGATTCTCAATCATCTTGATTAAGCTCACGATACAACAGCTCCTCCAGACAGAGAAAAATGTCTCAGGGAGGGAACACCTCTGTGGAGTCACCACATCCTCGGCGCCTCGGTCAGGGGGTGAGCAGGGACGAGGAAGGAGCGCTGCCAGGCAGGGCACAGGCCAGGGGATGCCCATCTGTCTCTGTCATTTAATAAAGGAACCCCAGAGCCCCAAAGTCAGCCTGCCCAGGCAGCAGGTCCGAGAACAGGAGCTGTAAAACCCCGCTCAGGGTCAGCCCCAGCCCCTCAGAGAAGCTCCGTGTGGCGGAACAGCTCCAGGGGACAGACATTATCAACACAATTACCTGTCAGCGCTGTTTACACTGGGATTTAAACCGCTCCTATCTCTGTTTTCAGCTGGATACAGCACAGGAGAAAGATTTACCCATCCCCAACTCGGCGTGTGCGAGCACCGAGACCTTCAATCTGCACCCTCTACAACAACTGGCCTCGCTTTTTTTAAAAGCTACGACAAGAACCATTAAGGAAGCTGTCAGCAACATGAAAAATATTCTGTCTGAGCACACGTTTGTGGTGACTTCTGCAGCGTGTGGCCTCAGCTCCAACTCAGCTGCAGCGGAGGGCCTGGCACCAGGGCAGCCCCACACGCCGCACAAGCGCAGCACGGGGCAGCAGAGCTGTGGGATGGCAGTGTGTCGGGATTTTCACCCCGACAACCCCCTAATCAGGGGTTTTCTGTCTCTCAGAGTCCCGTACCAGGGTTGAAAGATGAGATGGAACCTGCAGCTCGGTCTTCAAAGGTGTTTATTCTGTTTCTGATCTCAAGGTCTTACAGGAGTGTCGGCGTGCTAGGGGAAAACTCTGCTACAGGAACATGGATGCAGGGGTCAGGGTTGTTTTAAAGATTTCTAATCCAGTGAACTCTAAAAACGTGCTATATTTATGGTTTTGTGCTAATTACTGTCACCTATTCTAGACACGCAATTTCTACCTCAATTTCACTCTACCAATGTCTCTGTGCCACCGTCACAGCAGGAGATGGAGTAGACGAAGAAGAAGAACATGAGACAACACCCAAAATTCTCCATCCTGGCTCAATCTACTTCCATACTAAAAACCCAAAACTACAATTTTTCACCCTGTGACAAACTAAACTAACTCTATTTTAAATCTTTATTATTTCTTAACTCATCTATAAGTGTTGGAAGTTTTTCCCATGGACTGAGGTCAAAGGCAAGGCTTTCCTGGGGTCTCTGCCGGGGTTTCAGACCCCCCAGGGCAGTTTGAGGGGTTTTCCACATGCCCTGGACTCCAACAGCAGTGGAAAGCTGCACAGAGCTCATCTGCAAGGCAAAAAAACCCACCCCAGCGCTTTCGGTACCTCAGCGTGAGGAAGAATGCAACTCAGCAACTTCACTTTTAAAGCACTAAAAGCCTTTCCGTGTCTCACTGTCCGTTCCGCTCATGGGGAAACTTTAGACACATCAGATAAAAGTGCCAAGGGTGAGTTCCTGACTGGACAGCCTGTGCTGGGGCACTGCTGGGACAGGGCACTGCCCACTGCTCCAGGCTCTGTGCACCATGGATTTCCCAGCAGGAAACACCCCGTTCCAGCTGCAGACCAACAGCTCAGGCTCACCCATTCCCTTCCTCCTGGAGAACGTTCTCCCTCTGGCCTCTGCACAGCAGGCAGCTGCAAGAACTGCTAAAAAAAAGTGATTGAAAGTTCCCCGGGGGCTGACCTCACACAACCCCTGAGGTTGGAAAAGCCCTCCAAGATCACCAAGCTGTGCCCAACCTCGTCCCCAGCCCAGAGCCCTGAGTGCCACCTCCAGACCTTCCTTGGACACCTCCAGGGGAAGGGAGCAGCATCCAACCTCTCCCAACCCCGCGTGCTTCCCCACGCTCCGCCAGCCGAGCTCTGCGTGCCTTGAGTGCGGCCAAGGCGGGGTTTGGCTCAGCAGGGTTTAAAACAAAGCCTGGCTTTTCTGCCGAGCCGTGGGAGCGGCGTGGCCAGCGCTGGCCTCTGTCACGCAGCCACACCAGGCCACCACGAATTCTGAGCTGGGGAGGTGACACAGGACCAGCTGTTGGACATCTGGGCTGTGTTCAGCACACCATGAGTGCTTCCAACACTGGCAAAAACTTTAGGGGAAAAA
>WBMY01008389.1:817164-831804 GCA_013397315.1 Donacobius atricapilla
AAAAAAAAAATATATATATGTATAAATAATCAAAGGCAACCTTATCTTTGACCCTGCCAAAAGGACAACAAGTATTCTGCTGCTGATTTTCTTCAAGCCCTGATGAGGTGTGATGATGCTGAAAGCCAGCCAGCACACCCTGCTCAGCAGGTCCTCATGCAGAGGGTGTTTAAACATCAGGCTGGACCTTCTGGATGATGCCACCAGGGAATTTCTTTTATCACAAGTAAACCCAGACTTCATAAAGCCATTGCACGGTTTGAAGGGATCCTAGAACTCCTGCAGGCCCAGCCTTTGCCTTGGGCAAGGACAGTTTCCACTGTCCCAGGCTGGTCCAAGCCCCAGCCACGGCAATTTCCAGGGATGGGGCAGCCACAGCTTCCCTGGGAAATCCATCCCAGGGCCGCGAAGAATTCCTTCCCAACATCCCATTTACACCTCCTCTCCGTCAGTGCGAACCCATTCCCCTCGTCCTGTCACTCCAGGCTCTTGTAAAATTCCCTCTCCATCTTCCTCAGGTTCCTCCCTCGGGTAAAACTGCTCCGGAGCCAGCGGAGTGTTCAGAGCCCCTCTCAGCACAGCTGAGATTTGGCTTTGCTGCATTAAACCCTTCCAGCAAACCCTGGAATCTGCGTAATTCGAGGTGGAACGCTCAGGACAGATGGCCAACTCCATGTTCCCAAGGATTTTTTTGGCTGAACATGCCACGCTTGCCATGTCACTGCTGCCAGCACAGCAGTCACAAATTCCAGGAGGGAACAACCAAAAAAAAAAAAAGCCTCCGAGTTGGTGGCTGTTTTTACAATGACCAGTGATTAAATTAGCTTAGTTAAAGGATCTAACACCACGTCTTGAATTTATTCCAGTGTCACAGTTATTGGCAGGGATAAAGTTTCACATGAGCCAATTAACTAAATGCACTATTACTATATCTCAGCTGCTTAAGCTCATCAGTTAATTAAGAGCTCAGTGTAAGCTGAAAATAGGAATCTTACCTGACACACATCCCAAACATACATTACCTTAATGATTTAATTTCACACTTCCATAGTACGTTCCTCAGGTGCCCGAGGAAAACAGAAAGGTTTAAGGAAAAGTGAAAGCGAAAGTCACATAAACATTTACAGATTTCATCCAAGAAATGGGATTTCTCAGAATGACACTTGCTGCTTCATTCAGCCCTATTTTACAGGGTAGTTTTTAATAGTAAAGTTATTACTTCCCATTCAATTTTGAATTGAAAATAAATAAAGAAAATAAAGAAAAATAAAAAAGTGGAAGGGAAAGTCACATGAACATTTACAGATTTCATCTAAAAAATGGGATTTCTCAGAATGACACTTGCTGCTTCATTCAGCCCTATTTTACAGGGTAGTTTTTAATAGTAAAGTTATTACTTCCCATTCAATTTTGAATTGAAAATAAATAAAGAAAAATCAAGAGAAATAATAAAAGTGAAAGCGAAAGTTACATAAACATTCACAGATTTCATCTAAGGAATGGGATTTCTCAGAATGACGCTGCTTTATTTGGTCTTATTTTACAGGGTAGCTTTTCATAGTAAAGTTAATATTTCCCATTCAATTTTGAAACTCAACTCCTCTCTGTTCTCCTGGACAGCCATCCCCCAGGAAAGCCCAGCACTGACAAAGCTCAACAGCTGGAATTTCGTGTAGAACACACGACCAACCTCCTGGCCCATAAGCAATTCCTGCCCTTCAGGTGTACACTTTGTTAAGAAATCCACACTTATCCCCGAGTTAGAGAGAAGTAAAACACATAAGGACATCAGTGGGTTGCTCAGATAATTAGAAAGCAATCTAAGCTAAAAGGAAAAATGCGCAAGCCTTTGTTGCAACTTGTATAAATACCTGGATGTCTCATACATACAGGGGGGAAAAAAACCCCAAACCAACCCAGTCCTGTAAATGGGAGCACATGACCGAAGCAGCCTTAAAACTCCATCCTTTCAAGGCCTTTTTATCTCTCCGTGGATGTACTTGAGGGAAAAAATAGCCCAAGGATTATTGATGTAATCAGAGAGTGGTTTGAGTTGGAAGGGACCTTGAGGGACATCCAGTGCCACCCCCTGCCACGAGCAAGGACATTGCCACCGTGTCCCAGGCTGCTCCAAACCCTGCCCAACCCATCCCTGGGCACTGCCAGGGACCCGGGGGCAGCCCCGGCTGCTCTGGGCACCCCGCGCCAGCAAACCCAACCCTAAATATTTAAAATTAAATGTTTAATATTCAAATTAAGAACTCGGTCGCAGCCTCCTCCCGGAGCGCAGCCGGCAGCTCCTGCTGCTCCCCCTCCAAGGGCCTCGGAGGAAGCGCAGCAAACTGCCCTCTTCATTTCAATTGCCGAGATGGAGGCAGATTAAAGCAGGCAGAGCCTTTCCACCTTTAGCAAATTAATCTGCTCTCTTTCAGAAGTCCCTGAGCACACCAGGCTTTAGCTCTATTAATGGCCTGAGCGATGCTTGCTCGGTGTCTCCAGCCCTTAAGTAACTTCCCTTCAAAGGCAGGGATCGCAGAATTTGATTGAAAATTCTGCTTTTAATTTTAATTTGCTTTTAGCTCTCCACAACTCGGGGCAGGCTCAAAGCCGGCAGCACAGCGATGATGCTGGCAAGGCTCTCGGTCCTTACACACCCAGCAAGAGCTGAAGCAGTGGGCTGTGCTTGTCTTTTCTAAAAAAAGGTCCTCACCACAACGCTCCAGGAGCTTATTTCACCTGTGGCACCCACTGCAAAGCAAGGGCAGAGCTCTTTGTCAGGACAGATGCACTTTGCCTGCTTTTCCCCATTGCTTAAGACAAAATTGATGTAATGACAGATGAAATAAGTGTGTGAAGATGCTGGGCTCTAAAGTGTCTGCAAGAAAAGTTCTGAGTTCAGCAGAACTCTCCACTGTTAGACAGAGCCTCTTCTCACCCCCCCTTCCCCTTTCTATTTTCCCTTTCAAGGGAAAACAGTTTCAAAGTGAAGGATGAGAAGTTTGACTGGTAAGGAGAATGCATTATTAAAAAGAGATTCTTATTTCAGCCATCTGAAAACAGGAGCCCACTTCTCCCCTGGTTCCTCAGGGCAGGTGTGATTATTTGGTTTAGGTAAAGGAACTCCTGAAAGCGTTGGGGAAATCAAAGCCCTACATCCAAACCTGCTGATTTAACTGCAGTTAAAAGGATTCATAAGAGTGGCTGGACGCAAGGCCACAGCAAATTCACTAATTACTGTGCTCTAATGAGTAAACCATGCCCAGGAAGTGCTGATTCCACAGCTCTGAACAAAGGCATCTCGAAGCCCAGAGCAGCAGAACTGGGGCCACTTCTGGACCTGTGGAAAAGCTGAGGATGAGCAAGAGAAAAATGCATTAAAAAATGTTCCCGTCTGAGCAGCATCCACACGGCTCCCCCTTCACAGGGGCCCGTCATTAGCATCAAAACTGCCTTTAACACACAATAATCTCTGAAATATCCTGACAGAAAAGTGTTCTGTGAGGAGAAAAAAAAAGGGCTCCTAATTTATTAACCTCCAACAGAAACCAGCAAAAGCTGGGAAAACACAAAGAACAGAAATGGGTGCAGATCCCTAAACCTGAACTGCACGAGTCCCCTCAGCTGGAAAAAAAAAATCCCCTGATGAATTTATAATAATGAAATGAGACAGGTGAAAGAAGGAAGGGTGAACGCAGCGAGCAGAGAGAAATGCACTTTATCAACGGGAGGTGAATTCAGCCTGGAAATTTGGCAGGCAGAGCAATCAGATAGCGACAGAATCCTTGAGCAGGCAAACCGGGAAAGAGCTCCAAGACAAGATTAGATCAGTTGGTAGAATTTCTAAGGCAGAATATTCTGCTTGACACGGCGCTGAGGCAGGGACACAGGAGCCTCTGCCGCCTTGGACTTTGCAGAACTTTCTTTGAAGCTGAGCCGTCGCTGCTCCATGAAATGGGTTTTGAACAGGCTCAATTATCCGAGCAGGATAATTGCTCAGCATCCCGCAGGACAGAGCTGCCCAGGGATGCTGAAGCAGGGCACTGGCAGCAGTCAGAATACTCCCTCCCCCACCCCTAAATATCTACAACATTTTCCTAACTAATGTCAGCCCAATGCAAATGATTAACTCTTGCTAATAAGTTTCCCAGCACAAGAAGATGAAATGCTAATGTGGTTCCTTCCCCGGTCCTGCAGCACACCGATCACCAGGAAAAACACGATCGGAGTCAGAAAGAATTGCAGTTGCATTCCTAAGATAAAACACCTTCTTTGGGATGGATAAAGCAGAAAAAAAAAAAATTTCCTGAAGGAACCTGTTGATTTCCTAAAGCAATATTGTGACGAAGTTGTGGTAAACATCAGTTTTAAAAAGTTTAACTTAAAAATTCTCGAGGAAATTCGCTCCCTGAGAATTGATTGTGACTGATCCTGGGATGGATGAAGGCTGGGATGGAGGAGGGCTCAGAGCCCACCCATTCCCATCATGTTAAAGATAAAAAAGAGAAATTTGGGCTCCTGTTTAAGTGGGTGACTCTGTTTTCCCCACTGCTGAGCCCCAACACTCCAAAACCCAGCAGGTGATTTCCATTTTCAAGCTAAAATTTCAATTTCCAAGCTGCCAGAGTGATAACTAAATCAAAAGCCATGACTTCTCCTCCCCAACTTAAACCTAACTCCTACACCACCAATATTTCGGAGACTTAGGAAGGGCAGAGAACTTCCCAGGGAGACAGAGCACGCACAGCCCTTGAGATTCACCTCTAACAACAGCTGAGAAGAACCTCTTATCTTTTCTCAAGGTTTGTGCTATTTAGGAGAATAAAACCCCCCAACACAGTCCAAGTGTTCTTAGAGAATTTTTTTTTTTGTATTTTTACGGCAAATAATCTCTGCCTACCCTCGATTAGAAAGTCTCTGTGGCGAGGCAGAGCTCAAGAACCAAGAGCTGATTTACAACTGAAGGATTTTTATTCCGGTCCTGCCTTGTAACACCAAACCACAACAGCCACGCTCGCTTGTTCTGACAATGCTGCTGCTCCTTTTCTATTCCCAGCCGCCAGACTAAAATCTTGTATTCCCTGTTCTATTTTGCAGGAGTCTCAGATAAAGCCGAGCCCGTGCCTGTAGTATTTCTGGAGCTATTTTAGTGCTGCATTATAAGGAGAGCCCTGGATACACACGAGGGATGGGATTTGTCAGGATGCACCAAGGCAGCAAAAAATGGGATTTTGCTGGGGCCATCCAATCTGTGACTGACTGGAAGTGTGTGACTTCAGTCAAGCAATAATCATGTGGTTTTCTGTTGAAATTCGAGCTTTTTTTGGCACCAGAACTACTTTTACATCTGGATAAACACACAATGGAGATCTATGGATGTGAAAAGCACACAAAAGAGTGAGAACGTCTCTCAAATGAGCATTTAAACCTGTCTCAGGATAATATCCAATATTGATCAGCACTTCACAGAAGGTATTTTTGTTCTAAAAGCACTCGTAATTATAGCAACCCATGTGCTTTTCACGAACTCATGTGGGCACGGAGCAAAAAAAAAATAAAATCACAAAAAAAAAATCAGTCTGCTACGTGTTTCACCGAGCCAAGCCATCAACATGCAACTCAGGAGTGAAATCTAACTTCAAAAAAAATAAAGTTTAAATAGCTCTGTGACAGCTTTCCTCTTCTTCAGCCCTCCTGAGGAAGGAGCTGTGATTTCCCACCTGTTTGAAGAGGGAGTTTGGTCATTTTGGGCACTGGGGGGATGGAACTGCTCAGGGAAAGGGAGACCTTGGCTCACCCCCAGCTATGGCGAATCTGGGAATGCTGCTCCTTGGGAGCTTCGGCTGAACATGTTTGACTCTGCTGCCACCAAATATATCCCACTTGGGAGTGCATCCAGCCAGGGAAACTGCATCCAGCCTTTGGGTAACCATGGGGCTTTCCAACCTCTGCTTCCCAAAACCACGTCCCAGCTGCTCCTTCCCGAGCCTTCCCACCCTGGGGATCTCTGACAGGCTGGGAGCAGCCGCAGCTCTGCCAGGCGGCAATGGGATTTGTACCTGCGCTAAAAAAAATTAACTAAAATACGTTTGTGTGGGCTTGGTATTTCTGAGCCTGAATTTCAGCTCGCTGACCATTGCCGGCTCCTGTCCCAAGGGAAAGCTGCCAACAGTTTCTCTTTCCAAAACATCTCTCTCCGTTTCTCAGCACAGGCTCAGCAAACAGTGTTCCCTTTGCCAGAACAACTGTCCCAGGGGTTGTTTCCTATTCCTGACCCAATGCAGAGCAGTGTCAGTGCCATGGAGCAATAAGAGACCTTTTTACACAGCGTGTTCTAAAAGAAACTGCTGGGATTGTAAATAAAGCTTCTTTCTCTCCTGACAGCTCCATGGAGTCAATCTATTCCGTGTCCCACCGTGACACCAGAGCTCTGAGTGCCAGACCAGGAATTCCTGGGACACTCCAGGGATGGGGATCCAAACCTCCTTGGGCACTCCCAGTCCCTGAGCTCCCTTTCCATGGGGAAATTCCTGCTGCTGCCCACCCTGGGCTGCCCTGGCCCAGCCTGAGGCTTCATTTTCATCCAAACCTTTCTACAGAAGACAGAGCCTGGCCAGGTGTGTGGGAAATGGGTTTGTAGAGGATTCTCAAAGCCTGGCTGAAGGCTCGCAGAGCCTTGTACACCCGTGTGCAAACTCTGAGATGAGGTGTGCTGGCTGAGAAAGGCCATGGGGTAGGACAGACGTTGCTGAGAGAGAAATGGAACTAAAAACAAGTTCCAAACGATGACCTTGCAACCAGAGCAGTTGGCTCTTCTGCCAGCTCTATGGAGCCATCTGTCTCGTGTCCTACCGTGGCACGTTCCAAGCTCTGAGTGTCCCCTCTGAGGGACAGGGGTGCAGAGCAACAGCTCAGGAGCATTTGGAAGCTCCATTTTCTGCATTAAGGACACTCTTTTGACATACCCAGCTTCTGCGTGCGCCTGAGATGGGGAAAAGCACCCCCAAAGCCACGAATCCACCACGCGTGACACAGGGCTTGGTGACAGCTTTTCCAGGAAGGATTTTGTGCGGCTTCAAAAATTAAATCAATTTTTCCTTAAATTCTCCAGCCAGCCAATATCCTGCGCTGGGTGATGCTCCGCTGCAGGCTCAGGTGCTCCCACAGCAGCGCGGGGCCAAAAAAAACAATTGGCAGAGAGGAGAAAATGGCATTTGGCAGGTGCAGGTACCCTCTGCTATTTTGTAGGCGCTGTTTTACAAAGAGTCTGTATTTACCCATCCAGGCAGGAAATCACAGGAGATGCGAGTTCTGCGGCAGGGAAATAAAGCAACAAAGTAAATGCCACGGAGAGATTCTTCTGCTGAATCCACAGCGCCCTTCATCACAGCATGGCAGCAGGGATGGAGCTTCACGACTGAATTTTTAAAAATAGAAAGGTAACAAGCTTCCAATCCCAAAGTGCTGTGCTCTGCTTCCGATGCCATTTCAGGCCCTGGGAGCGCTCTCAGAGAGCACACAGCTCCTCTGGGAAAAGGTGAAAAATGCCTCCCTCCATAAGCTGTTGTCTGAACTAAGAGAATTATTTATAGTTGCTACATTTATTATACATTATTATAAACTGGAAGCTGTTAGGAGCTGTAAAATGTTGATCATTTCAGGGCATGAAAAGTCATTTGTTTATAGAGAGGTGGTGGTAATGCCAGACTGAATATATATGTTTTCAGAGTAAACTTTCCCTGTTAAACTCGTGCAGAACTACCATGCAATCCACAGCGCTGGGTGACACATTTTCCCATTTTAGCCTCTCATCTTTTCCCCCTGGGCACTACCTGTTCTTGCTGCAAACTACTGAAGCATTTTTCACTGCCATTTGTGAAGCGCCTCTGCTTTCATGGCAGAGAATGTGGGGAAAAAAAAAAAACCCCACATGACAGATCATGCAGAAACTCCCCAAATCCCCTCCCTTCCACCTAATCTGTAGCACAAGGATGTCTTTATAGACACACACACACGTATAGATAGATAGACAGGCACACAGAAAATCCTCCAGCACATCTGAGATTCTCCAGAAGCGAAAAATCAGCACTCCAGAGCTGTGCCCATCTCCTCCCACAAATGGCTTTCAAGCAGGGCTTTGAATTTTCCTTTTTAAATCCTGCTCACCGAGGAGAGGGGGAGATGGGCAGGGAAAAGGACACGGAGAAGAAGAGGCTGAAGGGAGGAGCTGCTAAAAACTGCTCTAATCCACAATCCCAGCAGCATTTCTGCTTTGGGAAGGACAATTTCCAAACGTTTTCCCATCAGGCCTGAGAGGTCAACTGGATGTGGAGCAGCTCCTGCAAATTAAGGGCGTCCAGTAATTGCTCCTGCATTTCTTACCTGCAGAACCTGCGGCGCCCTTGCATTTCCCAGTCTCAGGATGAGACTGATGGCATTCTAAATATTTAAGGTAGTCTAAGAAACTTCAGCCTCGTTCAGCATTTAAGACAGTTTTGAATTTACTCCTGAAATGGGGAACAGAACAAAACCACTTTCTGCGGTTTGCTGCGCCCCGTCTTTTGTCCAGCTCCCACCTGCATTCCTCTGGGTGTGCCAGGGCCAGCACAAGGCAGCAAATGACAAATTCAGGCTCCAGCTGAACCTTAAACGCGCTGCAAGAGGCATTTTCCCCGCACACAGGGCAGGATCAGCTGCCATCCCGTGCTGGGATCTCCCCATCCAGGGCCACGAGCATTCCTGCTGCTTTGGGATGCAGCCCTGCAGGATGCTTTGGATCCGTCGCCTCTTCTGCTACTGAGAACTCACTCTGAGGCACTGAATTCCACTGCAAACACAGCCCCCACGTCACGGGAAACCGTTTTTCTTAAAAACCAAGAAAATAAACAAAACAAACAAAAAAAATCCCTAACAAAACTGATAGTTCATTTACTCCCCAAGTCGTGGAACGTTTCTGTTTTGTCAACTCTGGATTGCCAGACAACGCAGAAGCAGCAGATGAAGCTGGAACTGAAAACCTCCGAGTGGAAGAGAAGTGTTTTATTCTGCAGTCAGGAACCGGGGTGCCGACTCCAGCTTTTTTATTCCCCCACACAACAGCCTTTCCCTCCTGATTTTGGGTGGCAAACTCAGCACCCTCGTAGTGAGTCTTGCAAAAGAAGGAGGAGTCCTCCAGAGCTTCCGGTAAACCCCACAAACCTCCCCAAGCTCCAAGGCTGCTGCAGGTAGGAAAGGTGAAGAACCAAAGGATCCTCCCTGGCCAGGCACCCCAAACCCAGGAGATGCTCCATGGACATTTCCCTGCTCCATCCTGGCTGCTGGGGGGCAGAACTTCCCTCCTCCCTCCCCCCAAAAAAATCCTACATTTTGTTGTAGGAACCATAAATGATCTGGGGAAAAAAAAAAAAAGAGCCAAACAAACCCCACCCAAAATTTAGAAAAAAATATAAGGATTAAGAAATAAAACCCAACTGAAATATTTGCAGCGAAGGAGGCTGAATTTTAAGGCAGCGAAAGCCAAGGTGGGAAATTGAAAATAATTCGTTTAAAAATGTATCAGACATTTACACACTCTAAATTACAAGGAGAAGTTATAGTCCCTTCTCAATCGCAGTCATTTGGTCATGAACTTTCCAGATCTTCATATTCTTTCTTTTTTACAGACAACCAAAGCAATTAAGGCCAACTTGACCCTTCTTTGTACCTGCAAGAAGACTCGCAGGAATTTGCAACTTAACTGCAAGGCAAATCTGTATTTCAGGCTTCAACTGTATTATAATTTGTGACTCATAAATTATATTATTCAAAATTCACATGAAAAATAATAGCTATCATATTACTCGCTGCAATGAGAGTGGATGGCTGCTTTGTAGAGTTTATTCAAACTGGCAACTAATAATATTTTCCATTTATCAAAAATCTCCAAAGCACAGTGACTGTTCAATTTATTGTATTTAACATTCAGTGAAGGAGGATGTTGTCGTTTTCAACACTGCAATCCCAAACAGAGAAATTAAAATAAATCACTTCATCTAGAAGCCAAACAAACAATTACATGGAGGAACAAGCCAAAAAGGAAACCAAACAGCTTCGTTTGCCAGCCCTTATTAACAGCAAAAATAACACCTTATTTCAATTTATGAGAGCTCCTTGTTATCACCTGGAAAACAAAACAAAGCCTCGTAGTTTACAAATGAAAAGTGTCACAGCAGCAGAGTGACATGGCAGGAGATGAATCCTTGGGATTGAATTATCAGGGGATGTCAGCACCAATTCCCACATCCAAATTATCTCCAGGAGGCTGTGGGTGCCCAGCCCTCAGGAAATAAGATTTATTCAAGGCTACCTTTATTCTAAAGCCCTGATAAAACCCATGGACAACTCTTGTGGAAATCACGGACTCATTCAGGCTGGAAAAGACCTTTAGGATCGCTGCTAACCCAGCACTGCCACCTCTAAACCCCATCACCAAGTGCTCCACCTGAACATCCTTTAAATGCACCCTGCATGGAGCAGGAAGGATTTGGAGCAAATTTCACAGCCATGCTAAGCTTGTTTTTGATTGTTCCATTAAAAAAAAACCCAACAAAACCAAAGCAAACCACACAAAACACCCCACAGTAGGACCTAACAGCAAAGGCCAGCTCTGATTTATTAATGCCTCTGTATTCCAGACCAGCAAGAACTACCTGAAATCCAGAGGTGCCTCTTTCAGATGGCAGTGGACGCCCAGCCAGGTGCTGTGTGCAGGAAAAACCATCACAGCCTGCACCCAACAGCACCAACCCACCGAAAAAAATCCCTCTGGGAGCCTCTTTGTGCGCTCCAGTACAAAAGGGAGGCACCAAATGCTCTGAAGTGCTCGGTCACGAGCTGGTTTAACCCCCCCGTGCCAGCCTAGCAGAGCCCGGCTGTATTAGCGCAATTGTGAGCAGCAAATCTCGCTGCTTAATATGCAAATTCCCCTGGTCAGTCTTGCAGAGAAGCACCATGAAAGCAGTTATTGTGACTTCCAGTTTGCCATGTGATCCGCAGCACCCAAGGAAAATATTTAAGAAAGTGTTGTCCAGTTGCTGGGAGCAGAGGTGGAGCGCAATATTTGCTTTTCTCCAGGTTAATGAAGCCCCAGCACTGCATTAAAATCCACAGGAGGAATTGATGGGTTGAGTAATCTCCCATTCTGCCAGCCCTGTCTCCACTTGGCCCCGTTCGCACTGCTGGGTGATGGGGGCAGCAGGAAAGAAGACAAATTTCAAACAGAATCAGCATCTTTGCTCCCAAGGAAGGGCGATAAGAGCTGCAGCAGGCAGGCGAGCACCGTGTCAAGGAGAGCTCGGCAGCAATCAGACAGGCGCAGCCAAAAGCCTTAATGTGGGATGACTTGTGCTTGCAGCCACTGTGCTCCCTGCTCCTCCCTCACTCCACGCACCTCACCGAACCTCAGCGGGTCAAACGCGCAGCTGCGCAGAGGGGTGAGAGCTGCCCACGAGAGCATGAACAGATTCCTCCTTCTCCTTCTCGCTGCTCCCCTCGGGAAGGAGAGAAGAGGTTGAGGAGCCCTCCAGGGAGGACGTGCCTGTGGGGATGGGGGCTGGCACAGCTCCCCTGCTTCCGCTCAGCTGAACATACCTGATGGACAGGCACGAGGGCAGAGCTTTGCAGCAGCGAATTCCAAGCCCAAAGCTCTCCCCAAAACACGAGTGAGGAGGTCACACAGCCTGGGAAGTGGCTGGAGAAGAGTTCTTTCTCCCCTGGCCCCACCATCCTGCAGGAACTCGGTCACCTTAGAGCACAGCTGGAAGAGGTGTAGTGCTCCTGAAACCTCGGACTATGAGGTGGGAGACAGCTGAGCTAAAGGGATGACGTGGGGAAAACCTGTCTCTATAAACCAGTTAATGATGTGCTTTAATGACTCCCCAACAAACCCACCACAAACACACCGAGCATCGAGACAGGAACTTTTCCTGTCCACGCCAAACAAGGGCCTGGTGAAATGAAAACTTGCCAAAAAGAGCAGTGCTAATGAAACAGCTGGTACCAATCTGCAAAGCCCATTCCATTTCCAGCCTGATGGGCAGAGCAGCATCTGTTAAATTCTTCCTGCTCGGGTCAGTGCAAACAGAACGGAGCAATGAGCTGGGTTTTGATTAGCTCCATCTCACCCATGCACGCACACCTGAGGATCCACAGCAGCTCTCCTGACACACACACAGGCGTCCTGACCTTGAAAAATGCCCAGAGTAAGAGACAAAGGAAGCACACGTGGCCAGGACACGCTGTCAGCTCTGCCAAGCTGCGCACGAATAACGGGAAGCGCTGGCCACGGACAAAAACACTGAGGAGAATACAGGGATGTGACAAATCCTCCTCTCAACTCCAATAACACAATTGAGCACGATTTTGCCACTCCCCACTGCCCCGGAATAAATTGAAACTGGGATGAATCAGAGTTGAGAGCTGGCTCCCACTATCACCGCACACGGCCGCTGCTGGCTAATCAAGCTCTCGAGCGCTCGCAATTCTCCAGGAAACTTTTCCATTCCAAAATAAGTCCATCACTGGGCAAGTTAGAATCATCATGTTCCAGAACACCTTCCTAGGATTTCGAAACGTTCTGGCCCTGCTCAACAACAGCAATCCGAGAGCGAAGGGAGCGGGCCGGGTCACAGCCCCGGAGCTGGAGGAAACGAGCCTCGCTTGGGGAACGGGGCAAACTCATCTCTCCGCACAGGTCTCAACTGCAAACCGCGCTCACTTGTGCTTCAGGAGGTTCATTGGCTGATGCCTCCAGACAGAAGCTCCCTTGGGACAGCAAGCCAGCTCTCAGACTTGGGGAGGGCACGCTGGCAGCATCTGCAAAGCTCCGGAGCAGCGCAGGCTGGACTTGGACATCTGGGCAGGCACGTCCACGGGAGATACTCAGAGCTCCTTCCAGCTTAACCTACCCCCCTCTCCTCCTTGTGGAGAGGCAGGAACAGATCTGTGGCATTACAAAACAGGCTGTTGCACACTGGAGCTGATTGTTTAAGACAGTCCTAAGAAGCTCATAATTCAAGTGAAATTTCAGTGCTTCTCACTTCAGCGAGACAACCTTAAGGAACATTACCCTGCGAGCATGAATCGAGGCGAGCCAGCTGACACGAATTTCCCATCTCTTACATCTCCAAAGGCCAGCTGCTGTTGTAATGAGCCGGGCACAATGGGTTATTTAACCCCAGAGCAGCAGAGTGCCATGCCCTGGGAGCACCGGGCAGGGCCACAGAACCCCTGCAAGGAGCCTGCCCGCCTCACAGGCCGCTCTGGGCCGTGGAAGCTCTTCCAGTAGCACCCAAACCCTGATCATGTTCTTCTCCTGTCTCATTCATTTGATAGCACAGGTGAGATAAGAGCGAGGAAATTAAACCGAGCCTATTTCTGTGACATGATCTCACCTCGTAACACCAAAGCACACCTCAGGATAAGCACCAGTGGAGCTTTTAATGCTATTTTTTGGTCTAGATTTTGGGGAGTGTGATGATCCCCGCTGTTCTTTTTCTTTGACGGGTCCATTCTGCTCAGCACTCTTGCAGGTTTTACTGGTCGGTAAATCTGCGTAGTACAGATGCATTTCAGGTAACCCACTTCTTCCCTTTTTACTAACAGAGTAAGGAAGACTCACGCTACTCAAAGCGACAGAATTCCTGTCAGTGACACTGATGCGATCAAATCCACAGGAGGTTGTGGAGCCTCCCTCTCTGGAGGCATTCCGAACCCACCTGGCTGTGTCCCTGTGTCACCTGCTCTGGATGACCCTGCCTCAGCGGGGGGGTTGGACTGGATAATCTCCAGAGGTCACTCCCAGCCCCAACTACTCTGGGATTCTGTGAAACCCCACATAGCTCGTAGCAGCTGGAACTCTGGTATTTCCATGAACTCTGTATCTGGCATTAATCAGCAGATGGTCGGTTCAGACACAACTCCAAGGGCTGCATATTTTTACATTATGGAATGACAGCAAAGTCACTGATGGAAAGAACACCCATCAGCCGGGACATCCGAAATAAAACCAGACTGATAAATAACACTCGGAAAGCGCAGAGCCAGCTCAGCAATCCTCCTCCTGAGACCTGCGGACCCTGAGGACTGCTTACAAGTCAAGTATCCTGTTGGCAGGCTGACTCTCAATGACTATAAAACACACACGGCTCAGCTGGAGAACATCAGGGGTCCACAAACCTGCGAGCACTGAAAAAGCAACCGCTCAGACGGAGGCCAAACACGGCGGCAGAAGGCTGCTGGCACCGCGGCAGCCTCGGCTCGCCGGCACAGGAGCGGCACCGAGCCCGCTGCTCCCGCATCCCCCATGCGCTCGGCTGAGCCCGGAGCGAAGCCCCTCTTCTCGGCCGAAAGAAAACAAACCCGCAGCAGCGCCGGCATCTCAGCCAGCCGAGGAGATAGATCGTTTTCCGCGCACCACAAGGAGCGGAGCCCCGAGAAAAAAAAAAAACAAAAAACAACAAACTTCGGGAGCCCTCCCACACCCCGGGCAGGCCCTTTCCCCAGCACGGCTTTATTCCAGCAGGGGCCGCGTCCCTGAGCCCCGGGGCGCTGCTCGGCCGGGCAGAGCCGGCCCCGCTGCCCGGCGAGAAGCGCGGGCAGAGCCCC
>WBMY01008390.1:0-55150 GCA_013397315.1 Donacobius atricapilla
ATAATAAACACAAAATAAATCCAACATAAGAAGGCAGTTCTCATTTTTAATCCTATAGTTAGGGCAACTCGGCAGTCTCAAGGAGAGAGAAAAAAACTGGTGATACTGTGCATCTTTTAGGCTGGATGCCCAGGACCTTGCTTACATCCCCTTTCATCCTCTGTGAAAAAGGGTATATAGAGTTACATGGAGATATACTGATCTTCCATAAATATTGGCTCCTTACATAAAAAGTAGGCGTTAATATGTTATCACTGGCTGCAAACCCCGGGCCTCCATATTTGGAAAGAAGGATTTCTTACTTCATTGAGTCATTTTGGGACCTTTCCACAAGCAGAAAGAGAATCTCGGGATTTCTTATGCATCTGTAGGCGTTCAAAATATGGGGCTCCACTGGGGCCAGTGTGGTGAGGGAGAGAGAGGAATTGCAATCGATGATTTTTTTTTTGCATGCTTTTAGGCTGAGCAGCCCAGGCACACTGGAAAGGCCAGTGAGGAAAGCAGTGAAAGCGCCTTCCCCTCACGCTGTGGAGCCTCCAGCCCATCTCTCTGTGCACGTGTGCCTACAGGAAACAGGCTCTGCTTCCCTTCCTGCTTGGAGGATGCGTCTGAGCCTGGTGGCCTGGGGTAGACGCTTTCCAAATAACTTTTGTGCGAGTTTAAAAAGCTCTGAAGGAAGTCAGCTCTGCTGCCGAGGTGTGAAAGGTCAGCTTGTATGATGAGTTCGCTTGCCATGACAAAATGAAGCAGCAAATTAGGACTGAAACTCATAATCCAAAACAGCCAGGATGTTCTCCTGTGTTTTGTGGAGCTTATGTCTCCCTCCAGAGTTTAAAGATAGGAAAGATGCTGTTGGTATTACATATGTAGAGCAGAATGTGTGGACACTTGGCATTCCCCATGCCAAATTGATGAACATTTTATTATCTTCTTTGGGAAGCATCCATAAAAAGCCAGACCAACATTTCCTGAAAGTTATAAAATAGTTATTAAAAAATGGAAACGTATGCTCTATGTATCTGAAAACTGTCTCTTGGAGCACATGTGTTCTATCAAAAGGAACAAATGCATTGCAACATAAGGCTATAACATCTGTGAATAAAAGCTCCAAATACCTCTCAAACCTTATTTTGCTTCCCTTCAGTCTCAACTTCTATCTTCATGGAAATTTTTCCAGAGTGTAATGGTTTGGCACAGTTGCAGAGCACAAGACAAAAAAACAAGACGTAAAGCCTGACTTATGTAATACTGACCAAGCCTGTTTTATCCCTGCTTTAGCCACATCTTCTTCCATTGTACTTGCTTTACAGACATGTATTGAGCGAGAGGATAACTACAGTATACAGAGAAAATGAACAAAATTCTGAAAGTTGTATTCTGCTGTCATTCATAAATTTAAAAGTTTCAGAATTACTTGGGTTTTTTTATTCAAGATCCACAAATCTCTAAATTTCAGTCAGTGAGAAAATCTGCCTCTTTCTAAAGAGTCAGGTAATTGTACATGGAATGTGTTTAGGAGTTTAAGCTCCTTTCTCTTTTTGATTTTTCATCACTCCAACCTAAGGAGGAGAGGCCCATCTAGGAAAACCATCCAAGATGGAGCCCTCCAGCAGCCTAGCACGTATCACTGACTGCGTGCTGAAAGCCACAGCCAAGCTTCATTCAGATCTTCCCGTTGCTCGAAGTTGAGGATAAATTAATTAGATGTGCAGCTTATGCTGATTAACTGTGAGGTGGCAAGAGAGTTGCAGGGATTTCCGCTGTGTAATATAGACGTACACCTCAATTGCTGACCACTGAGGAGCACGTGGGCTTCTCTCTTCCTCAAGGTCAGCTTACTGGAATTTCCAGGTTGGGCTAGAATAACATCCAGCTGGCTTATTTGGATCAGCCAGGGAACAAGGAGGGGTGCAGCCCTGGGTTGTGTGTCATCGCTGAGTCTGGAACGCAGAAGATGCCCTCACTGTCAGCCTGCAGTGCTCATCGCAGGCCAGATAACTGCACAGGGAAACACTTTTCCAGAATCCGTGGGTACAGGTTCTGTGCTGTTGTCTTCGAGCTGGTTTTGAAAATCGCTCTTCAGACATTCGAATAGCAGGCCTCTAGCTATCCACGCAAGAGCATAACCACCCCTCTTCTTGGAGATAGTGAGGGTGATTTATTGTCTGTGATACCAGGAGTAGTGATGATGGGCCTCTGTCATGCTGCCCAGCTTCATTAGATGAAAATATCGTGAAATGGGCTTTGAAGGCATTCATTTGTTAGCTTACAAGAGCAATTCACACAGCTTTTTTTCCTGCAAGGCTTTTTGTGTGCGTTTTTGTACCCTTTTTTTAAGGTGAAGATTTTCCTCCAACCATCAAGGTTATAGCATTTTTAAAATGAAGAAAGAAAAATGTTGCCTTAGGGTTATTTTGTTTTGTTTTTTTTCTTTTGTTTGTTTTTTTTTTCTTTTGTTTTTTGTTGCGTTTTTGGTTTTGGTTTTTTTTCCTTGGTTTGGTCTTTTTTTCTTTTTTTTCTTTTTTTGTTGCTTTTTTGGTTTTGTTTTTTTTTATTTTCTTCTTCCTTCTGAAGTTTCTTGATTCTGTATTTTCAAGAAATACACATGGAATCTTGACTCTTACGATGAACTATCTGGCAACAGAGGTGATCACTGCTGACCCACAGTAAGGGACCAACTTATAGGTGTGGTGACCTGTGAATCACATTGCTGTGAAACATCCCCTGAGTCTCCTTTTCCTATGGGCTATATCAGGAGCCAGAAAGTTTCCTTCCGAAAGCCAGAGCAGATAGGTCGTATTTGAAACCTGGCAGCCTTGCCACTCCCCATTGCAGACTGAATCCAGTTGCATTCCTAAGGCCACAGCTGTAAAGCAAGTTTGTGGTTTTATTTTTGCTCTTTTCGAGCCATATTTTTAGTGCTCCCTATAATAAATCTTCATGTTTTGATTATGTGTAAAAAGACAGAGACTAGAGACAGAACACAGCGCTACCAAAATAAACTCACTTAATGCACAATGGTCCTGCCGCAAGCACGGACTCCCCATCTTTGCCTGAACTTAAACTTTGAAGTGGTGCAGGGAGAAACATGGGCAGAAGGGAACAGCCCTGTCCCCAGTGAAAAGAAAATAAAATTAAAAAGAAAGAGCGCAGAGCTGTGTGCTGGCAGAATGCGGCGCAAAGGGGTTGCCTAGCAATCCTGCAGGCTGTTTGGGCAGCCTGGGGACCGCGTTCTGAGGTAACACGAAGGAGGCACGGCCGCTAACGCCAAACTCTTTAACGTGGCAAGTTGGCCACTGCTTCCTAAGGCTCAAAGTAGCAATTTACTTTTGTAGGAAATGAGTCACTGGGAGCCACCAGCGCTGAGACGTGGCCATGGGGAAGGGGACTGTGGAGCTGGGGGGCGTGGTGGGGAGCCAGGGTGCCGAATTTTTGAGCCCCTCACCACGAGAAAGACGTTGAGGTGCTGGAGCAAGTCCAAGGAAGGGCAGTTGTGGGCATCAGCCTGGCAGAGGCACAGGGCCAGCCAGATCTCATGCCTTCAAGCCCTGGGGCAGGCGTTTGCTTAACTTAGGTGAGACAGAGATCTCCTCCCAGGTGACTTTGCCATTATTATGTTAACAAACCCAAGTTCTGCTCCCCTGTTGGTTACCCCTGTTCCGTATTTGGTCATGTTTCTAGAACCCTCTACCCCCAAGCCTGTATATTGCCACTTCCCCTCTCATTTCTGGTCTTTGGTGTTTTGTCCTTACAGCGTGCCGTTTCTGGGCACTGTCCCTATTTTATTTTCCTATTAAAGTGAGTTTTCTTCTTGGACACACCATCTCGCTGTGGGCTCGACATTTCTGAGCCTGAATTTTAGCTTGCTAACCATTGCTGGCTCCTTTCCCAAGGGAAAGCTGCCAACAGTTTCTCTTTTCAAAACATCTCTCTCCCTTTCTCAGCACAGGTTCAGCAAACAGTGTTCCCTTTGCCATAACAACTGTCCCAGGGGTTGTTTCCTATTCCTGAACCAATGGAGAGCAGTGTCAGTGCCATGGAGCAATAACAGACCTTTCTACACAGCATGTTCTAAAAGAAACTGTTGGGGTTGTAACTAAAGCCTTCTTCCTCTTCTGACAGCTCTATGGAGTCAATCTATTTTGTGTCCTACCACTCCTTCCTCAGTGCTGCGTTTGCCCTGAATATCCCAGAAGACGTGTTCCAGGCACCCTCATTGCAGCAGGCAATGAAGCAGGTGAAAGGTCTGGAGCACGTCCTGTGAGGAGCTCTCAGAGGGAGCTGGAGAAGAGGAGGCTCAGGGGGAGCCTTCTTGCAGTCCACAACTCCCTGAAAGGACGCTGCAGTGTGGTGGTGTCGATTTCTTTTCCTGGGTAACAGGATGAGAGGAAGCAGCCTCAAATTGGGCTAAAGGGAGTATCAGACTGGCTATTATTAATTTCTTTTTCACACACAGGGTTGTAAAGCATTGGAACAGGCTTCCCAGGTGAAGTCACCATCCCTGGAAATGGTTCAAAGAACATGCAGATCCTTACTTGAGGACATGATTTAATGGTGAAATAGTAGTGGTGCTAAGCTGCAGCTAGGCTCGATGATCGTAAAGGAATTTTCCAGCCTTAATTATTCTATGGTTCCAATGCCACTGCTTAGCATTTGATGGCCAGCATGGATAATCCATGGGTGCAGGCAGCACGGAGCCCTCCAGGGCTGGGTGATGGATGCAGGAGCCCGGGAGGATGTCACTGTCCCAGGAGTGTGGCCAGGCTCTGCGTGTCCCACTGGCTTCTCAGAGTTCCTCATGTCCTGTGCCCATGCACTAGATGATACCTTATAAACCTTTTTGGAGTGCATTTGGTGGTGCCAAGTACTTTGGTTGAGAGGGAAGTGTTTTTGAATTCTAAACGCCTTTGTTAAGGCTGTATTTCTAAAAGCACTTAGTAAGCCCTATGGAAAGCAGCAGCTTTTGAAACCTGCAGTTCTAAGTTAAGTTCCAACTTTTTTGAAAGATACCTTTTAGACATTTTTCCTCCAGAAGAACTTTCTTGAACCAAGAAGAGTTCTTTTTGTCTCTTTCAGCAAATGTAATCACACTTGTCAAGTTCATGTCTTAGCTCAGACCACATTTAATTCTAATTTTGCTTCTCCTTTCAATGTTAATTTACACTTTCAGTGTAAAGCTCAGGTTTCTGAAATCCAGTTCAATGATTTTTCGTGCTTCATATCAAATAGTGGGGAAGGGGCAGAGGCCAAGGAAAAGTTTTTCCATTTTTTTCTTGGAACGTGGACAAGGTCTAGTTGGAAGTTTCATATTGATTCCTTATTAGCTTTTTTCCTAATGAGTGGCTGAATACATTTCTAATTTGAAACACAAATATTTGTCTATTCCTTGATAAGCAGAATTTCTTTTTCTCCCATACCCACACCTAGCACCTGTTTTTTCAAAGATTTCACTTCCTAGGAACTCCTAGAATTATATATCTCATCCATAATCTTTAAATTGACGAGAATTCCTATTAAACCATAAGTAAGGTACTTACTTTAGAAATATGTGTTCAAAGAAACCACTAAACTTCATGGCTCTATCAATATGTACTTATCTCCTAATGGTATACGTGTTTAATATATATGTAAATAAGAGTTATTAGGAGAGATTTCATGTTTGGCTATAACTGTGGGTACCAGAAGATTACCCTGGGGATCTTTAAAACTCTTCTTTGTTTTATTCTACATAAGAATGATAAGATTTCTATTGAATTAAATTTGGTTTCATTAAAATTATCTTGATGTGTACCCAGAAAGTGTCCATTTAAAGGAAAATGTGCATCTGATTTCAGAGACTCGGGATGGATACTTCTGTACTTCTCTTTGGCCACAAGGGAATATGACAGGACCATTTTATTTCAGTATTACTTTATTAAGTAAGAGCTGATGCAGAAAGTGTGATGTGCCCTGTAATTTGATAGGGACATTTTCTAACCTTTGAAACAAACTGTGGAAAGCTCTCCATGTATATCAGTTTTCGGGCTGAGCTAGAGTGGATATTTTTTGTCACCTATTTCTGTGTCCTGGCAGTATTTTTCCTTATCAAACCCATAAGTTATGTCACATCTACTTCTTTCTTTCAATCAGTCAAGGTTGGGGGTTTGGTTGTGTTGCTTTTTTTTATTATTAGCTGTTTTACAGTGCCACTTCTATTCCTGACATTTGTATTTCTAGAAGAATTCGTGTGACATTTTTGCATGCTCAGCACTTGCAAAAAAATGGAATTTGTGAGCTCACTTTGCATACAACAACCATACCTACATCTCTGATATTCACTAATTGAACTCGGAGCGTGTGATCAATGTTAGCACAGGCAGTCCAGAAGGGGATGTGAAAGTCAGAATAGGTGTTGCAGGACTATGTCTGGACAGGCATTTTAAGGGCTGTTTTGGACATGCTGCTGCAAAAGCTGCTTTGGCAGGGGGGAAAAGCACAAGCAGCTACCTTGTTCTGCATTTGCATCGTTCACGGCTTCCCTTCAGAAAGTGGGTGAGAGTGAAAGCCAGCAGCTCAGGCCTGCTGGGTTGAGAAGGATCTTCCTCACAAACCTGAAGCTCTCTGCCCCTCAGGGCTATAGGCCTATTCTCCAAAATTTAGGAAAATCGAAAACCATAGGATTCCATAGTAAAATGCCCGTTCTGAATTTTTTTGGTGGTTGGTTGGTTTGTTGGTTGGGTTTTATTTGGTTTGGTTGGTTTTTTTGCGGGGGGGTTGTGTTGTTTTCTTTTTGGTTTTATTATGATTTTTTTAGGTCAGGCAGAGGAGGCAAAACTAAGTTCATGTTGCAAAGACTGACAATTGAGATGTGCCAGGGAGAAATGTGTAAGGAAAGCCTGGAAAGGATGCTGAGGATGTGGTGGGAACTGGGTGCTGCACAGATGTGATGTTGGGATGTGTGAAAGTTCTGGCTTTTTTTTCTCTGCCAAGGTCAGGATTAATGCATGGGAGTCATAGTTTCACGTTTGGACTCGGTGTTTATTATTCCTTATCTGTATTGTGGTCTCATGAGCCGTGAGCTCTAACTAGTGAGTTAGAAAATGAAGGTAAAATGGAGTACCTCTCTATCTCTACAAGGTCTTTTCAAGGACAATCCATCCAGTTAGGAAATGCCACCTAAATTATTTTTGCTTTAAACCCAATAACTAACTACTTGAAATCTGCAATGCAGACTCCATGAACCGATTACAGAAAACCACCCAAGCCCATGAAGAGGAAGGAAGCAGGTAAAGAAGGACCCAGACAACATCCAAAGTCCTCTGTCTTGCCCCATACATTACTACATACTAAAATCCCAAATTCAAATTTTTCACACTGTGAGATCACCCAATACTATTCAAACTACACACCCAACAACAGGAAGCCCGAAATTCTCCATTTCCAGAATTCCAACAGGGACACCCACATCTTTCTCAAACAGAAAAACAAAACAAAACACAGGAAATTTGCGTTTCATCTGGACCATCCTCATGCTCTCTTAGGAGGATGCCCTGCAATCCTCAGGCTGATTGGATCAAATCCTGCTGTGGAAAAGCACAAATGGGAGAACAGGAGAGGATCTATACCACAGGGGCTCTGTACCACACACTCTGACTCAGGCACAGGAATTCCCTGGTGCATGAGTGTCCCCAGCCTGGGGTCTGCCTCACCCACGGCAGGCAGCAGAGCCAGCTATTCCCTGCCTCGCTGTGTTTCTTATCCCTGGGGCAAGAGTTTCTTCAAGCTCACAGTTCCTTTGTCAGTATCAGCAGTACTGAAAAAAGCTGAAAATTAATGTGTGTATATTGCTAGAGTTGCTGGCTCTTCCTTGTAGAAAAACATGCCTGTTAGGAGGAAAAAACACCAGGTTTTATAAATGGTGTTGTGTCCATACCTTGAGGCTGCACCAACAACACTACCCCTGTGAGAAATTTTACCTCTCCATTATCGGGTTTGCTAAATTTGACTGGGCTGATTGGGCTTCTCTCCTCTATTCAGGGTTTTTGGGTAGAATTTCTGCTCTATAAATGTCCCTCCTGGGTCAGATTAGATCTCACTATCTAATCTAACTTGAATATTGAAACGACTCAGAATTTTTCCTCTCCTTTTTCTTGTCATTTTTTTTTTTCTTTCCAAACTGTTGCCTTTGGGAACTTTTCACTTGCAGAAAATGCATCTCTGCAGAAATAGATAATGGAAATTCTAAGAATTCCAAGTTTATTTTCAGACTGACTTAAGAAGAAGGGTGATCATTTCAAAATATGCTCCAGATTATAAATTGCAAAAGAGCACCTACCAATTGATATGGGAACATTGAAAAATTTCATTTTTCTGGCATGTTGTGAATTAAAACAAAATATTTAATTAAATTTGAATAAATCAAATACAAGAATCAAGATTAAAATAAATTAAAAACAAACCCTCATGAATCAAGTGAAATATTTTTTACTTTAATTAAAAGGTTTTGATATTTGCAAAACAAATATTTAGACATAAGTGTCATAACTAGGAATTAGACTGTCTTTGCAAAAGTTTATTTTAGAACATTTTAAAATGCTGTTGAAATTATCATGGTGAATTTTTATCATTTTCTTCTTCTTCTTTTTTTTTTTTTTTTCCCCAAAGTGGAATGTTCTGCTTATAATCTGTTTTTCTTTCATGCACTACTCATTCCAAAAAGTATCGAATGCCAACACATCAATTTAGTGCTATATTTAGTGCAATTCAGTCACATACTGAATTCTTCTCACCTTATTCATGGCATGCCCCTGCTGAGGTCAAGAGTTGGATTTGAGCAGTCGAGCAAACATCTTTTGGCCATTTTTTGAGTTCCTGGATCAAGAATTCCAAACTATATGCATGTGAGGGATGCAGACGAGCCACAGGAAACAAAAAATGGAAAAAATCTCATTGCAAATCCAAGAAAAGTGACCCCCTCCAGTTACATAAAAAAAATTAGTGTGCCGATTTCTGGGGTTTTTTTGTAAAGTGATGCAAACCTTCCTACTACTTCCATTTGGTTGTATCTAGCCCATGTAACTGGGAGAAGAACATGGCTTTTGTTGTGGATGTTACAAAGCATCAATGCCTACGTGGATGCGCCTTTTCTGGTTTGGTGTTACCAACTTGAGTGTCAGTTTGTGAAATATTTACTCTATCTGCAGAGCAGATGGACTGGAAATGTTCGTGTGAGTAAATATTTGCCATATATGCACTGCACAATCTGGCTGCATCCTTGCTTTTACTCTATAATTTATGCTTTTTAAACAGCAATGAAGAAACCTCAAAAGATTCAAAAGTTCACTTGGATTCTCATAAACACCAAAAGCTTGGATGCTTTCCTTTGCCTCTTGGGGTTTTAAATTTTCTGTAGGAAATTGGGTGAGAGCACTTTCTGTAGCTGTGGAGTTCAGAATTCTACTTCTGTCTAGGTGCAGAAAAAGTAGAATAGCTGCAAGTTGAGATGGACATTCACTGCATATAGTTAGACTTCAGTACATAGTACCATTTGCATCAAATGTGAGGTTTAGTATAGATAATCCCATTTTTACCTAAAAAAAAAAAAATCTCATCTGTTTTTAGCGTGTTTTTTGTGTTTCAAATACCTAATTCTTTTCAAGACATTGCATTTGGCTCCTGTCAGTTGAATACGTCACCTAAAAACTCATTTGCCTTCTCTTTTGCTGGAAAAGGAGGGTTTCAAAGCACCAAGAGAAAGAGGAGAGAAATAGGAAAGTGTTGTGGCTTTTTTTTTTTTTAATTATACTTTTAAATTATTTTTGTCTAAAGATTTATTAAAAGGAGAAGAAAACCCCCTAAAGTTCTGAAGGAATATTAACATAACGTGCCTGTAACTCAAGCTGTGTTTAATGAGAGGTGCTGGGGTTTTTTCTGCCATGAGGGCTAGAGTCCAATGAGTGATAGCTATGAAAGAGGTCACATACATATTCATCAAATTCGACATGCACATGTAAACTGGTTTTAATAGGCCATGACAGCAGAAGTTGTGTCAGGCAAATAGCTGCACATGTGCTCATTCCCTCGACTGGCATATTTAGCCATTATCACTCTGGTATCCATGGATGAAATATTAGCTTGTTAACTTAAGACCATCAGTTGTTGCTGATGCTTAGAGGCAACCAAAAAAAGCACAGATTCCCTCTACAACTTTATTATGTACAGAGGTAGCCTTGAGTTATTACAATTTCACTGCGATATTTCCATTTCCTTCCCTTATTTATTATGGAGGATATTTGTAAGTGATAAATTGGAACGCAGCTACAATATAAATAAAGGGACTATTGATTCAAAAAATACTCCAAGGATTGAACTCCATGAATTTCTTGCACCGTGCTTCTGATTGTACGTTCAGAAGGGACAGTGTTGCTACAGCATTAATTTTTTTCTCACGAGCACATAGCAGCATGTTTCTGTATCGGCACACGCACGCACACACAAATAAAGCAAAGGAAAATACAGCCCTTCAGAGCCCTCAGCACAGCAAGGGGTAAACGACCACCCTGGGACAGGTGTAAATCAGTGTATCCACTGGACCCCGCTGGGTTGTTTTGCTGAAGGGGTGACAGCTCAGTTAATGGTTTACCTCTCTCCTAGCACTGGCAAAAGAGGTATGCTAGGACCTCCTTTCCCCTTCTTTTAGGGGAATAGCCCCTTCCCAAACCAGGAAAGAAGCGGTGAATGGCGCCTCTGTACAGAAAACAGGCTTACTTAGACAACAGCTTTGCATTTTAAGAAGCAAGGTGTGCTGTATTTTGGTCTTTCCCCCAGAGTGATGTTTCAAAACTACAGATTTTGTCCGGCACGTGGGACCAGGCTGTGATGGTGTGTTTGAAATTGAGGTCTAGACTGCCAGAGCAGAAAATGCACCTTTGTAAGGTACAAGGGGAATGCATTGCTTCATAGACCTGTCTTAGTCAAGAAACCTGAAATGAGAGCTGAACAGGGAGAGAAAAACCCAAAAAACCCCATTAAACCTTTTGTGCTAATTATGTATGCTGAGGTGCAAAAGCTTTGCTTTTCGGAAGTGTTTCCCTTGCGTTTCTTGAAAAGCTTTTGCAGATATAGAGAGCTAGTGACAGCAGATGTCAAGCTTGGACAAATTATAGTGTACTTGATTGTAATTTAAAAGTAATAAAACAAGCCAGCACTGAGCAACTCATCTCAGTAAAGAAGGAAGTAAACAAGTCTCTGTAAACCAGTCGCTCCCCTTCCATGTCGGATCAGAAGACGCAGTTGCGCAGGTCACAAGGACAAAACCTGTAGGTGCACGAATGGGATGTGGAAGGTAGGTTTCAAACTGTATGCTCCTCCAGAGTGCTGGCCCATGACATGGTAGAGGAGAGATGACAGGAAGCTCAAAATAATGTTTAGGTTTTCTTTCGCTCAAGGACAGTAACTGTCTCCTTGGAGACAGCGCCTGCAGTTTCCTGGTCCCTGCTCTTATTTAGGTCGCAGTTCCTGCTGTACATGGTCCATCCCCTAAAAAGCTCTTTGTGCCAGGGTCTGTTGTGAAGTTGGCCAAGGTAGCCTTACTCCCTCAGAGACTCGCTCTCCTCCCTGGAGGGAGTATTCCCATAGCAAGCTGCAGCTGCAGTGAGTAACACCAAAGAGTCTTTGGAGCCGAGGTTGGTGTTTATTTTAAGGAAGTGCACCTCCGCTTTGTGATTTCAGACTCTGGCACAGCTGGGAAAGCTATGGCCAGTTGAGAAACCAGTAAAGCTGGACTCCTGGGGCAGATACATTCATGAACAACTGCCTGTGCCTTTACAGGTCTTCTACGGCTTCTATTCCATGTAGGAACACAGATGAAGAAGGGCAAGCTATTAACCATGCTGTCTGCAAGGAGGGTCGGCTTCAAAGGGAAATACTTAACGAAATGTACTGTGTTTCAGTTTGGAGGGATTAATTTGAAAATTGTCTGTGCTCACAAAAGCTGACACAATTTTGAGAGGGTTCTCTGTGCTGATTTTTTTTCTGTCCTGAATTTGACAGTGTCCAGCTCTGAGGGAAGCTCATCCTCCAGCAGAATAATGGCCAGTGTTTGAAGGTGAGTCTTGCTCTAATCATCTAGAGGTGAAGATGGCATTAGAAACCAAAACTGCAGGCATTACACCCTGACCAAGGTATTGGTTAGCATTGAGTGTCGCTGCTCCAGGAAGTTTTGACATCCAGATAAACAGACTGATTCCTTCCAGCCTTCTTCCTTTCTGAATTGGAAGGTTCTGTTCCTCTTGGGTCTGGAGACACAGGTTCTTGGTGTACAGGTCCCTGGCAGATCAGAGTTTCTGAGTCTGAAATCACACTGACAGCACCTTCCCAGGCAGCTCCATAGGGAGAGCCTAGTGCAAGGGGTCATGTGGGAGGCTCTTTAGTGCTGCTCTGCTATAAATGAGAATAATTTAGAAGCAGAGACATTGATGTTTGACACAAGTTAATCTTTTTCTGTTGCTCTACTTCATATCTGTTGATGTATCAAGTCTGACATCAAATATTTTGAAAGAAGACCTGAGTATTAACTGTGCAAGGAGAAGTCTATCCTATAAAAAGGCTTTATCTTTTTATTAAAAAATGCACTAAGTCGTGGGAAAATATTCAAAATGAGGAATGATCTGATAAAAAACATGAGAGGCTTGGCTTTGGCTTGTATGAACTTTTCTAAAAGAGAAGGGACGTGTTTGTATATTTCTTATCAAGCAGCTCCAGATTTATTTATATCAATCATTCCTGTAACATGACATGTGAAATTAGCATTATGATTTAACTTTACAGCAACAAGCAACATCGTTTTTGATCTTGTCTAGATGGAGGAAATGTTTTTTAAAAGTGCTTTGCAATAAATGGGAGGACTGGCTGCTCTTTAACAATGCAGAGTGTAGTTTTTGGTTCGTCTGGGTTTCGGAGCACAATTTTTTATGGAAGCCAGAAGAAAGTTTTTCACAACTTCCTAGTCATATTCAGAAACCTGTCCCCAGAGCAGGATGATAATATGTTGCAGTCTCTAACAGAGTGCAGCTTTTGAGGTTTTTCTTCAATTTTCTGACCTCAAATCAACTTTCCATCTTGAACATGCAGTAAACACTTGAATTTCATTAATTCTAAAAGGCAAAGGCATCTGAGCTGCAATCACTGCTATTTATTTGCTTTTTTTTTTTTTTTGCACGTTTTTTGGTTTGATTCTTTTCTGACAAGCTGTTTAGCCTCTTTATTGATGTGCTGAGTTAATTAATGATGTGCGTGTGTAGGGGACTAGGGGTGAGCTGGGGTCTCAGCATTTGCAGCTGGAAGTCTAGTCAGTGGATGAGGCAGAAAGAGCTGATTGGTCATTTTTAGGTGTGTTTTAGTCAAAATCAAGACATACAACAAGTTCATGGATAATACTTACAAATATGCATGCAGTTAAACTCACTGCAACTGTTCAACTGTTCCAAAAGCTTCTGGGTGTGAACCAGTGTTCCTGTGGTGATATCCATGTGCTGTACAATCCCAAATTATGAGTGGGATGAAGGATCAAAAATGAAAAAAAAACAAACTGAAGTGATAAGGTCCATACTTTATGTGCTCTGTAGAGAAGGGTATCAGAATTTGTCAATTTTGAATTAGGTCCTCTATTAGCCTGCCTGTAGAACAGATTTCATCCATTAGCAGATGGCAAAAGCATGTGGAACAAAACCTGATTGTCTTGTTCTTTCTCCTTTCCTCTCAATGTCTTCTCCTCCAATTAAAAAAACCCTCATCTTCATCCTAAATTTTTAGAAAAAAAAGCCCTTTCAAGTGAGTCTGCCTTCCTGTAGCCATCTGCAGTACTCATGTCCACCAAATGCCAGCCACACTTTCCCAAAGAACTGACGTGGCATTTCCTAGGGAATAAGCACCAACAGGGAAATGAAGGCTCAGGTGTTTCTCCTGCTTCCCTGGCCAACAGGAAAAGTCCTGTAAATCAGTTCTGATCGCTTTTCTGAGTCAGTAAAACACAGTTTGGCACACAGCTCCCTAATGTTTATGGGGAGAGCTTTCTGATGGCATGACATATAGAAGATGGTGTCTTGCATGTGTTTTTCCTTTCTCCCCTTCCTCGCTGACTGCTGGGTCACTGTTGTCTGGTTGAATATACACAGCGTGTGCACTATTGAATTCACACTTCCCTGGCTAAGGCACCCCATACAGAAAGCTCACTCCATAAATAACCTGGGCCGTGTGTTTATTCTGCTCTGAAATGCTGTAAAAAATAAAAGGCTACCTATCAAAGTTGTTTGCCTAATAATGGAGGAAGGGGATGATATTGTAAACACTGTCCAAATGAATTGTAGTAACCAGAATAAATGGCGGCTGCTGTTACTGAGCACTGCAACTGAATTCAGGCCTTTCCAAATACATCACATGTGACTTTAATCCATTCCAGAGCCCAGGTCTCTTCCAGGCTTGGAAATTTGATGCTCTGAGGTGCTAAGCCCCCTCTCTTGCTGTAGAAATCAATAGGGCAGCAGCCTGCTCAGCCCTCCAGAAAGGTGATCAGTCTGCTGAGAGTCCTGACCTCCAGGCCTGATCCTGCACAGGGTTTCTATCCACATTTAATTTTGGGCAAGGATATATCGCCTTTTGCAGAAGGAGCACTCACTTGTCTAAGTCAGCTTGTGTAGAGGGTTTACAACATCGTGGCCTTCATCTGGGTTCACTTTTCACATTGCTTGTCTCAAGTGCACTCTCCTTGTTCCCCTCTGCCTGAATAAGGACCCATCTCTCTTCCTGCAATCAGTGTTTTATCTCCTTTTGGTGGACAAAGATTCAGAGCGCAGAACTTTTTGATAGTAAATGGTGCCCAGGGTTTAAAAAAATGTGTTTACAGTGTGTCCAAGAGACTTTAGAGGATAAAGTTGAGCTATATGCAGCCCAAACTGATTCTTGGTGCAATTTTAATCCAAGGGGTGCAGAAGCTGTCGGGTGTGGAAGAGGTGCAGGAAATAACACAGCAAAACAAAAATGTTCTCAGCCATCAATATTTGTTGCCTGAGAGGGGGGTGAATCCTGCTTCAAACAGCCCTCCAGACACCACCACTGAAGGGTCTGAAAAGGAGGTTTTTTGAGGTGACATTCAGACCTCTAATAGTGGGCAGTCAGTTTTGACAATAATAATTTTCTCCGGTGGCAGCCCGGCCACTTTGCCACTCACTTACCTGTCCCAGGCAGCCTGGGCAGAGCAGTAACCTAATCCTGTGAGTTTTAGGGCTTGGGGGGCAGAGGCAGTGCCTGCAGGTCTCTCCAGCCCATCCATAATTATACAGCTGGCAGAGGAGTGCCTCAGGTTGCACATTAGGCCCCTGCTGAGATTAGTAATTATAATATCAGTTTTCTCCAAATAGGTCTGACAGAACGGCACTGGTAGCAGAGGTGATTCAAAGTTTAGTAAGTCTTAGGGAAAGTTTACTGTCTCCTGCTGCTTTCTGTCCCACAAATTTGGCCTTTCTAATAACCAGCACCAGCCACAAACAGTAGGAATCCTTTTCAATCACTATTAGCAACACTTCATTTCTGTCATATTTGACCCCTGGCAAGCTGCAGCCCAGCAAAGAGCATTCCCTGCAGAAAGTAACCAGACATCCAGGATTTACTCTGTGACAAATGACATTTTTAAGGGCCCTTAAAAAACACTGAGACAAATTCGCAGCAGGAATCTGGAAAGCCCTTTACCAACCTCCAAATGAGATAAGGGATAGCATGGCTCTTACTCAGTAGCATCCCATCTTTAGCTATTCCTTCTGTGTGACTTCATCTTTGCTGGTACCTCCAGTAGGAAACCACTGCTCCCCTTCAGTGTCTTAAAAGCATGATAAGCTTATTTATGTTATATAGAGAGAACTCTCCTAACACAAAGACGTCTTTCACCTCGATGTTTTCACTTGCAGCTCTTTCTGAGCAGTTCAGCAACCCTGTTTTCACCAGGGAAAAAGTGAGGCCCAAGGAGGTTGTTGCAGCTACTAAGTCAAGTTCTAGTCTGTGCCTTAACTCTAAAATAATTTTTTCAGTTCATCAGGAAACCAAATCTTTGTTAAAATTTTGTTGTGCCCAAGAAAGAAGTCATAGAGGGATTCTTTTTTTTTTTTTTTTGCACGTTTAGTTTCTTGTCAAGACAGTCATACATTTGAGACTAGGTTGCTGACACCAGTCCTGGTAATTCAAATTTTTATGGATCTAAAATGAGTGCACCTGGAAGAGGCAATCAGAGGGAGAAGACAGCAGGATAACTCTGTATGGATACAGGAGCAGGATAAATAAGAAATGCGCATACTTCTCCTTTTTAGACACTGCCAGCTTGGTAACTTTCAGCTAGATCTTGGATGCTCAGTGAGATCTGCAGGAGAAAGAAGAGGCTGTAGTGTGCTAAGTATAATGAACCTATGAAAAAGTCAGGAGAAAATGTGACAAAACAGAAAATGCAGGGGTTTTGATGCCACAGCTTCTTAGTTGCTCTTCCCAACCGTTCGTTCTTTAGTGGATGCCCTCTCAGCTGTGTGAGGGGCCTTACCAGAGACTGGGATTAGGTGAAGGAACACCTGTGAGGTGCAAGAGTTGTATTTCTCAGCCACTGACGTAATGATAAGTGCATGTTAAAAGGTTGCACAAAATTATTACTGCTTGCAGTAGATGCCTGTGAGAGCGTAGGGGAAGGAAAAAGCAACCAAATGGAGAATTACTGTGTTTTTAACAGGCCTGAAAGTGGGCATTCTCTAGAGCCTTTGATCCGTAACATTTGGCATTTTGCTGAAGACTAAGCTAGACCGATCAAAAAAGAGCTGGACTGACCAAAAAGACTAAGTTAGACTGTGATGAGGGACCAACTACTACATGCATAGTGTTCTGTGAGATTATATTCCAGACTTTGATATGCTCATATTATACATAGAGTAGCTTAAGAAGGGCCAGCCTTGTTGCTGGGATTCTATACATCGAATTGAAAGTATTTTCCAGCCATCAAAATATCCCCTAAGAGTACATTTAAGTTTTGACTCATCTTCTCCCTTGTGCTTCCTGTCGAGGCATACCAAGCAAGTAAAAACAACCCAGCAGAGCTGAAATCCTCTCAGATGCTAGTGATGTCCATGGTTTGTGCTAGGTTAGGTCAGTCAAGAGAACCTGGATGAAACAAAGCATGCTGAGCATCTGGAAAAAAGTGTGTGGCCTACTACTGTCCCCACTCTACACCCTGCTCCTCCCACCTCAGAGGCTCTAGGCTCATACCTTTATTTAAACAGAAGTTTGTTTAGTTTATTTACATTCATTTAGCAGAAGTTGTGCTATCAGGCAACCATCTTGGCCGAGGCAACCATCACCCCTGGCCAGGTATCCCATAATTGTGTTTTGCCAGGTTGATTTTCAGCTGGCTGAAGTTCTGCAGCCATGCAGAATCACAAACTTTCAGGCTGGGGTCAATGTGGTGTGGGGGGACACCCCCACACAAGCTCAGCACCATCACTGTTTCAAAGCCCAGGCAATACCTGCTCTTCTGGTGCTCAAGCTGCTGAAGTCCACTTGCAGAAAAGACCAATTTTCCTTAGTTATATCTTATTTATTCCCCACCTCCTTATTGCCATTAACTGATTTTCTTTCCCTCTGGCTGAGCACCTGGGCTTCCAAGTTCCATCTGAGCCCAAAGGCACAGGATACTTCTAAAGACTCAATGCAATTAGTGACAAAGCCCAGTTAAAAGTTCATCCACTGCTGAAAATTTACAGTTTGCTGATTCTGCAGGCTATGGGACAGAAAAGACATCCAAAAAACTCCAGTTCTGCTGAGGAGGAGAGGTACGTCTTGTGCTTAATGTATGGAATAGATGTGTGTAGATATTAATGTATGGAATAACGTAGGGATTCAGGAGTCAGAAGTCAAATTCATGATTTCTCAAATCCCCGGCCTCAGCCTTGCTGCCTGCCCTCAGCATTGCCATAAACGATGTGAACAAAGTTTCTGTGTGCCTGTGCAAAGCTGAATTTCCTAAAAAAGCCAAAATGCCTGAACACAACCAAGCCATGCTCTAAAGTTGCCATCAGGAGGAAGTATCCCAGTTAAAGAGGATGGCTGAATACTTACCCTTGAGTACAACTTTCTTTCTTGATCTGGCCCACAATGTAGAAGTATTTTGGGCTTGTTGACTTGCTGCTGTGCTAATGCCCACTGTCATGGTTCATTTCTTTTTTTGTGCGTTGCCCTTGTGTGAAAACCTGCATCTTTACATTTCCAGTGACAGTCTGGACCAGACTGAGTTAATATAAAGCTCTGCAGAGAGACAATGGGGCGGGCTGGTATTAAAAGGAAGGGAAGAAGAGGTGACTCAAAGTTTAGGGAGTCTTAGAGAAAGTTTACTGTCTCCCGTTGCTCTCCGTTCGACAGAGTTGGCCCATCTAAAACCAACACTGGCCAGCAGCAGTGGGAATCCTTTTCAATCACCATTAGCAACACTTTTATTTCCATCATACTTGACCACAGCAGGCTGCATCCCAGTGAAGAGCATTCCTTTCAGAAAGCCAGCAGACATTCAAGTGCAGCGGATTTACTGTGTGAAAACGGCATTTTTAGGGGCTTCTGAAAATGTTTAAATGAATGCTCTTTTTTTTTATTCTTTCTCACAGCTTGATTCTCAGCTCCGAAAGCCCTTCTTGCTAAACAATTTTAGAGTTTCCTACAGGAGCTTAGAAGTTAGGTCAACGTTCGCAATATAAATGTTCAGTTGCTGCTGTGAAATTACACATTTCTTAAGGCCTCTATATTGTTAAAACAAATGTTTGTAGCTATTTTGTTCAGGGTGAATGAATCGGTGTTTAGCTATGCATATTTTCAAGAAGACAAAGGGATTCTGCAGTCCTTTCATTTCGATGAAGCTCTGCAGTAATGTTTGCAAGGATTTCTTGCTCTGACTAAGGGGGACAGCTTTCCAAAATGCAGCCCTACACAAGTAGAAAAGAGCCAAAAAGAAAAATCTTCCCCCCCCAGTTTGGCCCTATTCCTAAAGCTTTCCGTATCTCGTTAATCAGGAGACTGGTTTCAGGGCAGAGGGAGCCAGTGAAGGGACATAAGGTGAAAGCTTATTTGTTGGAGAGGATAATAAGAGTAAAGTCAGCCTCCATTACCAATCAGAGCTAAAGCAGAGTTGCAAGGAGCTGGATAAGTTCAACCCATAGTGCAGAGGAGCGCAGTCCTTCACTCCCCAGACTTCCCTTCACTCCCCAGACCATATTAAAGTGTCTCTGGGTTTGTTCCTTTCCTGTGTAGAAACGCCTGGGCTCATGCCAATTCTGCCTGGAATCAAAGGGAATCTCTCTTCTGCAGTGAATTATGTGACGGGCAATTATGTGCAAATAACTATAAAAGTATGGGGTTTGTCAAGTTCCCGTAAAGTCCCTATTTATGTTCACAAACTTTTACTGCCTTCTTCCCTGAAGCTGAAGATTTCAGGAGCAGCTTGTGAACTTTGTGCCCCTCACAATTAATTTTTTCCTGATCCCACTTTCAGGGACATGGGCTGCCCCCACGATGGGATTTTCACACTCTGATTCCACATACCTGCCCCTACACAGCCTGTAATTGTGTTCCAGGTGAATCCCACGTCCCTAAATTAATAGCCCAGTCACAAAGACAATCTTTTAGAATTACTAGGGAGAAATTGTCATATTTAGGCCGTTTTTCAGCCCACCTATAGGATGAATCATCTCCCTAAGTGATTGTAACTCGTTGGTAATTATGCAGGCTGGGTGAATCATCCTCTAACTGAGATGCCACCAGTAAAATCAGGGTCAATCAGGGCCTGGGGTGTTCCTGCCTGAAGTTCTTCTGGGCATTCAAAGCAATGGGTACAAACTTGGTTTATTGAAGTGAAAACATAATGCAAAATGCAGCCTGAAAACCATGTGCTGTGGAGCAGTTTGACATACTTCTGCTGCTCTCAGGGAGTAAGTGTGGCAGCACTTTGGGGGTTGCAAACATAATCTGAATATCGGGCTTTTTAATTGATCCCAGCCCTGATGAAGACAGGCTTGACATTACATACAGTATGATCACTGGCACAGCAGGAGCAGTTAGGCAGAGGGGATTGTGGTGTGTTAATGAAAGACCTAATGGAAATTAAAGATAAAATGGTGCCTCCAGGAAATTATGCTCCCCCACACATGTGGTGTGTTCTTTCTTGCACCAAGAATATAGGGAATATTTAATGAACTGGATCTAAGTCAGTATAGTGTGTTTCCCACTTGCAACTATGTGGTCTCCATTAAATACAGTACTGTATTTTTGATGGGCAAGCAAATCGGTTCCTTTTGTTTTGTTTTGTGTTGCTGACATTAGCCAAGAGCTTACATTTTCAATTTCCTACAGTAAATTGTGCTTGTCCACTTCTGAAGAGTGCAGAACAAAGGTGCACAAATGTGTATGTCAAGGGCTGCACTGTGGAAGATGGAGTTCAATAGTGCAGGTTCTGCTGCTTTTAAGTTAGATTGAGGTGAATATTTACCTGACTGCCAGTTGTATTTTTTCTAGAAATCACTGCCCTACCTAGAGTTCTTGTGTCTGTGGGCACTCCTAAATTATAATAATATTCAGTTAAAAGATATTTGGGCTGCAATACTGAATTTAAATACTGACTCATGCAAGTGCACGACAGACCGTGAGTTAGAACTTCATCACAGATTGGCCAATTCGGACTGAAGGTGAAATGTGCTCGAGCATGAGTTTATCTAGTTTCTGCCAAGCCAAACCATTCTTGTTTTAATGGTATTTTCCAGTGTAACGTCTGTTATTAGGATGTAGGTGGGAAAGTGCATGTCTCCTATTTTGGCAGCAAAATCAGCAGCCACTGGGTGCTGAGATGATTTGAAAGTGCAGCCAATGCAATGTTCACCGTGATCAAACTGGAGCTATTGCTGCTATGTCAGCTGCCAAAGGTACATACTTAGAGACTTCATTCAGGGGGAATGAGGAAAATTCATAGTCCCATGACATTAAGCAAAGAGAACAGCCAAACCCCTTATTATGTATTTCCTTTTTTCCATTTCTTTGTATGTGTTTTTCTCCTCCTTTACATTTCTCTGTGTCATAAGGGTCCTTTCTTTAAAAGATTTTGTAGGTGTTGGTAACAAAAGCAGATGAACTTGTAGTGTGATCCATCCAACCAGCTCCTCCTGCCACAGACAGCTGTTCTTTCCTTCCAGACCCTCCAAAACCACTCTGACCTAAATGTTTCATTTTTAATAAGTGAATCATCAGTCATAACCTTTGTAGTAAGGGGAAGATACTTCTGAACAATGATTGCAAAATTTCCTTGTGTTCCTTTTCAAATGGTGTCATGTTGCTCTTTGTGTAGCAACTGTCCTTTTTCTGCACCCACCAATTCTTCTTACCGTGTATCTTCTTTTTCATCCTCTCCCAAAACACGCTGACGCTTTGTCTTCCCACTTGTATTCCCTGACTTGTACCCTTTCCATCTTGTATTCTTTGCTGGTACCACTGAAATTAATGGACATTTTGGCAATTTCTGTGTCTGTAACAAAGCCGGATGCTGTCTGAGTGCTGCTGCACCTGGCCCAGGAGCAAGTGTATCAGGTTTCCTGTGAAACCCCATCATGCTGGTGCTCTACAGGAAAAGCAGCAGCGTTTCTGAGAGCTTGGCCAGGATGGACATCATTGCTAAAGAAGGAGTCAGGTTGTATGGAAAATTAAATCAGACTCCCGAGATGAATTGGAGATTGGCTTCCTCCCAGTTCTGTTCCTTAGGCTGAGGTCTTTAGCAGACACATGCTGGAAAGAAGGGAAAAGATGGAGTAGGAGAAAGGGACACTTTAAATGCCCTGAGGCAAAAGCTTACCTGTCCTCTGCAGTAGTTTTAACTCTCTGAAAACCTGTTGCTTTCAGCTACTGAATTAGTGCTCACCATTCCAATTTCTACTTTTTTTTTTTTTTTTTCCTTTCTCTCCATTGAAGTTTAAATATCAGTCTGTCCTAGTAAGGTAATTTGACTTTTGGAACAGACAAAGGTTAAAAAGTTGTTTGGAAAACTTTACAATAACATATAAAGAGCATGTCACCTGCCTTGTCTCCACACTGTAGAGCTGTATTACAAAATCTTTGCTTGAACTGTAGGCTTAAGCTTCCTTTTAAGGTTAAATAAGATTGTCCATGTAAACCAGACCAGGCAAGCCAAGTGGAATCTTAAAAAAAGGATCAGAGGTTGAGAGATGAAGGATCACAAATCAAGGATTGGAAAAAATGTCTATACTTGGTCCTGGACTTATCCCCTGTAAGCACTTTAGTGATGCATTAGAAAGCCAGTAACCCTAAGCTTTTTCTTTTCTGCGGAAACCAAGAGGCGTCTCCAAAGAGTGATTCTCCTCAGCTAAAACCTGAGCCATCCCATCCACATAAAACATCTCCCTTTCTTGATAATAAGGGAAGCAAAGGGCAACTCGTTTTCTACTTTTGGCATTTCAAGCAAACGCTCAAATTTGAAAAGGATGAAATTGATCCTTTATATACACTGTGGGGTTACAGTGTGTATGAATCTGGAGAGAGAAAGTAGGATGTTGGAAGCAGTGACACAGAGGAAGGACTGGCACATGAATGAGGTTGCATGTATGGGGCAAAGGAAAAAGTTAATGGTAACCAGGAATAGATGAGAGTGATGGGCACTTGACAGAATCGTCTGGGGTGACAGAGAGGAGGGAATGTGGAACAAATGTCCCTGGTTTTAGCCATGTTCAGTACACAGTGGTAACCAGGCAATATCAGAAGCTGAGAGGTAGGATTGCTTGGGAGGAGACACCAGATCATCTCGAGGTGTGCTGGAGACTGGGGTAGGCAGGCTACATGCAAACCTCTGTTTCTGAGAAGCTTAACAAATCAGGGATTTTATGCCTAAATTATCTTGCTCACTGTCATTAATAATTTGCAGAAAAAGCAGACAAAAATAAAATCACTTTTCCATGTTAAAAAAAAAAAATCACCCTAAATAATTTTGTATTTTCTCTCAGATATTTGTGCAGGACCAGCGGGGTCATAGCAATCCTAGGAAAGTTAGAGAATTTGTTCGCTAAGAGACGATTGCTCTCCCATTTGTTTATTGCTTCATCTGACACCTTGAGCACTTCCCATGTTGCTGAGGATTGTCTATAAATCTTGTGTCTTGTACCAAATTAAGGAGACCATCTGTTGAAGAAAGTCTGTGTAAGGAGCTTTCCTGGAATGCAGCATTGATGAAAATGCACCTCCACCATCATTTGAAGCACTGCTTCCTCTGCAGAGAAGGGGCCAGGATTGGTTTTCTGTTGAGCAGCACAGAGCTCCAGTGAATCTGTAATTTGCAAATGTCTGTTGATTGAATTTGTGTACTAATGGTTATAAGGATCTTCCTCCTTCAGCTATAAATCAGATTTTATGGTATTAATTCATAGGGAATGATTAAAATATCCCAAATAGGTAAAGATTTACAGGTTTAATATTAGCTGCTTGACTGGCATCTCCTCTTGATGTTGTAGTGCCAGAAGACTGATTGGAGTGTGTTCATTTTTATGGCGTTTTTGTTCATTAATAACCTGTTTCTGACTCCTTCAAACATGTGCTAGGGACACAGAGACAGATATATTTGTTCTGAATATGAGGGACTGTAGGTTAAATGTTTTCCTTCATTTCACATTAGTTACAGCCTTATTCTCAGCCTTAATCAGCAACTCACTGCTGGGAGTGAAACAGCAAGGCAGTCAGGTTATGTTCTTCATGATGAGTTTCTGAAAAGTCAGGGCGGTCCACTGTGAGGAGTGTGCTGAGTTCTGGCTTTTTTTTTTTTTTTTTCTGAGCATGCAAAAATTATTTACATTTTGAAGAATGTGAAATCTTTATTTAAAAAAAAATCTTCCTGGGGATTTGGGCACGTAACAGCACAGACGACTGGGATAACAATTCAGAAAATGTTTTCCTAGGTAGGGTGCAGCAAAGAAGAAGCAATATGTTGTAAGAGAATAGTTCGTGGAATAGTGCTTGTGTGTTGGAGAGGGTAGAGGGCAATGTAGAGAGGGGAAGAGACGTGGTAACTGGGTCTGGGAAGGTCCTGGATGGTCAGGAGAATATAGTTGACTTGTAATGGTATAAAATAGGAAGAACTTTGTTGAATGACAGTTGAATTCCAGTGTTTTGGTGCCTGGATGTGCATAACTTGTATATCTGTAAGTAATCACATTTCTACAGCAAACAAGTCTGTGTAGGCATCTCAGCTTTAATCTCCTCTTAAAAATAAACATTGCTGCAGAACTACCTCCATGTTTAATCCAACTCCTTAGGCTAATAGCAAACTTGAGGGTGCTCCCTTTGATTTTGATATAAATATTTTTCTTTTCTGGAAGGCACTGCACCTTTTTGATCTCCTGACAATGAGATGCTTTTTTGATGTCCTCTCTCTCTTATGGGTCACACCGCTATTCAGTGAACTCATCTCTCACACTGCTCAAACCCAGTTCATTGGGCCACTTAGGGATGAGCTATGGTCAGTTTTGTCCATCGTGATGGAACGTGGATAAAATCAGTGGTTTCCAAACTGATGCACAGATCATAAAGGTTTGCCAAGATTCATCTGATCTTGAGAATTTTCCTTGCTTTGGTTCAGCTCTTAAATCACGCTTGAAGAAGTTCACTAGTCAGAAACACATCGTCAGCTGAGGGTGTGACTGGCAGGAGTCAGTGCAGTCATACAAATCCACTGTGCCTGAAGAGCTGTCCCTTTTCCTGGACTTTGTTCAAAATCCCTCTTTGTAAAAGGCAGCAGCACTGCCATTGCCACTGCAACGGGGTGTAGTTACTGGTGGGAGGCAAAGACTCTCCATGATTGCCTTTATTTGAGAAATGTACATGGTATAAAAAGTTGTGGACTCTTCTGGTTTCCCTTCCAAGAACTTGATGCAAAAGTGAATTATTACCGCCGTAGAGAAACAGAAGAAGTGTAATATTAGGATGTTTATATTTTAAAGGTGATCCACACACAGTGCCTGGAGGATCTTTTGATGAGATGTCACATCAAATAAGAAATACAATACTCAAATTCAGTTGTCATGAAAAGAAGGTTTTACTTTGACTCTATTCCAGCTCTGAATCCATTCCAGAAAAAAATCTCAGTTTCAGAATTATTTTTATTTTGCTTTGAATGCTGTTCACATACACTAAATGAAAAAGAACTTTCATGTTGTGATTAGAGAAAGTAGCTCAAAGAACATTTTAATGCTACTTGCTCTTACTTTTGATTTCATGTTCCAGAAATGTCTGTGGTGCTCGCTAAAGAACATAAAGCATCATCAACCTCTGCTTTGCCATGCATAATGAAAGCCAGGATTTCAGCAACACTGGAAAGAAGCTTTATTTACATTGCACAAAGGAAAACAACTTTTTGAAAGACTAAAATTAATCATGAACAGTACAGCAAATCACAGTGTTTTCACAGCAAAACACAATCAAATGTTTTTTACTCTAGCCAAAGAACCAGTTTTGAAGAGAATAACACTGTTAATATTAAGAAGGCTTAATGCTGTTTACCCTTGCTTATTTCAATGATACTTTTTAATAACCTCAAGATTCTTACTTGTTGTCTTTGCTACTTTGAGAATGACATTTTTCTTACGGTCTGAATGCATTTTGAGAGGTGTGTGAGAGTCCCAAGGATTTCCCCCGAGACAAGTCAAATACTTGCCACCTTCTGTTTCATAAATGGATTCATTCCAGTTTTTAATCCTTCAGAAGCAGTTTGATGCAAAAGTTGCATCTTCATGTCTTGAAACTCTGTATTTCCTTCTCAACCTTCTGTGTTCACTGCTCCAAAGCGAACACAGCCCCCATGCTTCTAACAATGATAATATAGATCATTGAATACCTTACTTGTATTTACTAACAATAATAATAGAGATTATTAAATACCTTACTAGCTCCCGGGACACCTTCCTGGTGCTTCCCTTCTGATATGATCTATGGGTGTTTACCTTAAAAATCTGTGACAGCTTGGGAAAAATGGATTAGTATCACAATGTTCCTGTTTCCTGGTGTATTGCTTTACGTATACCTAGGAAAGTCCCGTCCTACCTAACACTAATCTTTTTGGCATTGCCCTTTAATTGCTGCCACTGCAATCTGATCAAAACGGGGCAGAAGCTGCCAAGTTCTAGGATTTCCTTGCTTTATTCCTTGAAGAATGTCCTTGTCTCCTCATTCCTGAATCTTTTCTGCACGTTTGTGACTATTCCCCAAGATCGTGTGTGCTCATAATTAGTGGAGCTTTTAACCTGATTTAGTCCACTGTTCCACAATCACCTCTTTTTCCCTCTTTTCCAGTCATTCTTCTGGGATGGACAAATAAATTTCATGACATAATAACGTCCCTTGGCAGATTTGCTCTCATTATCTTAACATGAATGTTTATAGACAATGGGCTCAAGGTGCCAGTTAAAACAACTTATGATTTTGCTTATCTGAAGCCAAAGTTCTTGGCCCCTCATGCACAACCAGGCTATGTGTAAAAAGATACCCAGCTCCAAATGAGATCACTAACATCTGTTGCTGCACATAACATTTAATCTTCAAACACCATCAACAACAACAACAAAAATCAGGCAATCAAAAGTGCACAAGTGGAGTAACGTGGGTGCTGTGAGTGCAGCTTCAATGCTCTTTGCTGTGCCTTTTGCACACACTGGTATTCTTCTCTCAGCTGCAGTAACCTGCCTGCAGGAGATCCTGAGGATTATAAAAGGAAAGTAAAAAAAAATAAAAAATTCTGAGAAGAGCAACCCAAAAATGCAGCCACTCCCTCTCATCCTCTGGGCATTTTGTTTCCAGCACAATGCAGGAGTGGAAGGGTGGCAAGTGAGAGAGGTACTGAAGTGGTCAAGAGTGTTTATTGAATAGTCTCTGATATACAGAGATTAGCCTGAACTTCATGGTAAAATCAGCTTATAATCACTCCAGTCTGCTCCTGTTAGTATCCAAATACAGTTATGCACCTCCTTTTCTTTGTGATACTCCTAAGAGATAAAAGATATTTCCAAGTGTCCTGAAGAACAGAAAGCATCAGCCGTAGCTTCAGGTGTTCTTTGCATTTGTCATTGAGACACATCTTGACAAATTTTTCTTTTCCTTTCTCTGTTGTGAGAGCTGTGGTGTCTCCTGGATCAGGAGCTACATAAGGTATATGGGCTTTACACAACCTTTCAGAATGCTGGGAGCCCCACTTTGGAACTTTTTCAGAAAGCTTGGGAAGAGCCCTGCTTCTAGATAGATGCATTTTTTTCTTTTTGTGGATGGCAGATGGTCTTGGCTTGTCACAGAAGTGTCCAATGCTCCCAGGGTCTGATAACCTTGGCCAACAGAGTCACAACTCTGTGTACATCATGAATTCTTGATGACTTTGCTGAAACCTCACATATTCTCTTTACTGTTTTTCTTAGTCGTAGGGATTCTCCCATGATTCGCTGAGCACTCCGTCAGACTTACATTTGCTGTGCTCCACTGACATGTGTCTTGAAGCTGTGCTGCTTTCTAAATAAAGGTTAAAAATAGCATGGCAATGATAATGGGAATAATATAACAGACTGATGAAATAAAGTAAATTAAAGTTTAATGCTAGCAGTAGGAGTTAGTTATGACATTTTAGTTATACTCTTCTGTCTTCCAGAGTTTTAAGTCCTTGAAGAAGGAAATGTTTATGGAATTTTGTTGTATAACATTGCTGTTGTAAATGTACCTGCTGGTCTGGTGCTGTTACGTTCCCCATCTCCTTGAATGCTCTGAATTTTCATCGATTTCACAGAAAGTTCATCACAGTCCTGCACAGGCTGTTCAGTCAAATGCAAAATTCGGGTCTAGTGTCCTTTCCAGGAGTCACGGATGGTTAATGAACTTGCCCCAGGAATTCCTACGTGGTTTGTGTTCAGTACCTGTGGTTATACCCTAGCATTTCCTCGCAGTGAAACAGATGTTTGTCATATGGTCCTAAACACATAAATCGTGCCAAAGAATTCAGTTATGGCTCTGAATGGGCCTGGGCAATAATGCTGTGAGAGAGGAGCTTATTTAACAGAAATTCTGGAGTGTTTGGCACGTTATGTTTACCAGGGTGAGGTGAACAGGAATGAAATGCAGTCCTGGAAAGGGAACTGTCATGCAGATGACTCGCTGCAATCAAACACTTTGAGAAAATATGGTCTCTAAATGTTATGTCTACAACTAATTAACTTTATTTATTGTAGGACCTATAGAAATACAGAAACTGTGAAGTTTGGGGAAAATTAAATTAGGTTTTCAAACAAATGCCAGGCTGCCCAACGTTCTTTTTTTTTTTGAAAAAACTCCAACACTCTCTTTGCCAAGTAAAGTGAAATATGCTAAAATGCAAATGTTGGTGTCTTTCAGGAAGGAAATTCAGTCACTGAGTCAAACCTTGCTTTAAGAAAATTGACATGTTAAAATCATCCAGGTTTCAAACTGAAAAGTAGGCTCATATATACACAGACTTTATTTCATCAGAAGCTTTGACATTTCTACTTTAATCCCCTTCTCCAGACACCGTATTTTTCCCCATTGAAACCGGCACAGCTTACAAAATGTACTCACACTCAAATAGGCACACTTGCACTAGAGCTGACAGACTTAGTTCCAGTTGTGACTATATATGTATATTTGTATGTGTCATACCATAAATAATGATTTTTTTTCCCCCGCTTTGCTACTAATATCTCAATATTGGTTGAGTATACTTGCATAAGAACTGATACCACTAGAGACTTGATGCTCTTGACTATTAGGGTGGGCAGGATAAAGATTAGGATTCAAATTCCTGGATGAAAACACTGTGATATCCAATGCACTGTGTGTAGGAGCAACAAATAAAACCAAGGGATGCCCCAGTGATAGAATAGGCCATGTGTTCTTTGCCTAAGTATTTTGATAATTTGTTAATTGCACCAAAACACAAAGGAGAGGAGAGAGGAGATGGATGTACCCTGTCTTTACAGAGGGCAGGCATCTGAAGGGCCAAGTCCTCTGTGGGACGACAAAAGTAATGCCTTTCCAAGTAGGTCTTAGGAAACAATTTTTCTCTGCAAAAGCTACTGATCCTCATGCAGCACTGAGAAAAGAGATCGAGTAGTCAGGAAATCAGTGGTCTTAGGCAAATTAACCTTACATAGCACAATCCATTTCAGCCTCAGGTCTTGGAAAAGCTGCTTGAAGACTGACCTCATGAGTGAGCAGGAGGCTGGCGCTCTTTTTTTCCTTGTCTGGATAATAGCCCCTCCTCTTGGCAGGCAGGAGCTTGCTCAGTGAAATCCTGCATCATTTGGGGAGCAGTCCAGGAAACCAGGGCTCTGCTCCCCAGCCGGCATGGCAATGTGGATGTAGGGCAGGGCAGGAACATCTTTCTCCAGCCTGGTCAGGGCAGAGTCAGCTCAGCACTGAGTTCACAGGGAGCCCCGCCAAGGGGCTCTGCGCTAGAGGAACTGTGCACAGGAGCCAAGAGAGGGAAGCCCTGAAGAAGGGCTGTGGCCAAAACTATAGAAATCAACTCTAGGTTTGAATAGAGCACTTTGCTGACCAAATTTGGATTGTCACCAATTGCTCCTATTTAATGGGACCCTGTGGAAAGCAGTTCCTTACACTATTTAACTTCTGAAAGAGGGGGAGCCGAGCCTCTAGGTCAGTGATTAACCAACTAGAATAATGAATTGTGTGTGAGACACTTTGGGGGATAGATATGATTCAGTTTGTGGAAAGAACGAAGTGTCATTTCATTTTTTTAGGGATGTAAGTTTGTAACTAATTTTTGTCTCTCCTTGCCAGCATAACGGTTTGAATGTTAATTTAATTTTGCAGAATATCATTTATGTAAATGTAATTAGAAGGGAAACATGATCGGGAGATGCATAGCACCAAAGAAAATTTATTACTCCAAGGGGTATTGCTCTAATCATTCAACTGCAATATTGAGTTTCCCAAGATTTAATCTAAAAGCAATAAATTACAAAAGGCTAATGTCCTGCCCAACAAAAAGCTGTCATGAACCCAAGTTTCTGTGGGGAAAAAATTCAACTTCATTTCAGCAACAGGCTCTCCTCGTTTACACATTCCTTTTATGATTCCAGTCGAGTCAAAGTAAAATGAATACAAATGTGAGAGTTTGAACACTTTCCCTGAATATGTATGTGTGTCTGTTGGTGATTGTAATAATCAGCAATTCAAGGCACTGGGACTGTTATCTCAGGCGAAATTAGGAATGCAGTCCCGCAAAAATACCACTGCAAATTCTTCTCCCCACCTTCACATGACCCTTTGATTTAAGGGAAGGCAAACTTGAGTCTGATTAATTCCAGTGTCCATATGAATGTCTGTTGCTAATGTGCTGTTGTCTTTGTTCTGCCAACAAAATGAATGAGAAGAAACAAGCTGTCCTTCTGCCTGTGCTAGTGACTGCAACCTATGTGCTCTGTGGGAAACACTGTCCATGCGGGGAAGTCACCCTGTTGATTCTGATGGTCTGGATTTACTAAAGAGACAATTTTGCAAGGTGGAATGAAAAACAAATCAAATCACATCGTGTGCTTTACTTCTCAAAGCCCTTGAATAGTAGTTCAGCTGTTCAAGGAGCATCTCTCCACAGGAGTAAACCTGCAAGAAAAATCTGTCAGGAAATAAACAACAGCTAGGAAAAATCAAAACTGGTAAACTCACAAACGTGTGGGCTAAAACACTGTTAAATGTTGGGGGTTTGTGGTGCAATTTAGTTTGAAGGCTGATGCCAACATTACACTTCTCTGGAAGTGGAGTAATTAGTACAGGAAATAGGTTTCTTATGTTTTATTTAGCCAAATTCATCTCTGGTTTAACTCCACTGTAGCCTGCATTAAGTTTGTTCTTATTTCCCAGTGTTTCTCTGTGTAATTCTTCATATCGTGACCTTTAATTCACTGTAATTGTCTTTTATTTTAGGTAGGGGCCATAGTTCCTCTCTCAATTTGTTACTATCAATTATGTCGTAAGTTTTCGTTTCTTGGCTTGCACAGTGAAACCCATCAGATCTACAATAAGTTTTTACAAAGTACTCATTGGCAGGTTTACAGATTCCCACAGCTGTGCATGGGACACAGGGAGAGGCACGGGGCTGCAGCCTCAAAGGCACAGAGAAATAGAACTATGAGAGGACTGGGGAAGAATGCAAGGAGCAGAGAAAAACAATTCTGTTAGAAGCAGGGAGGGAGGGCCTCAACATATGAACTGCCTCATTTCCATGTGGACGAAAAGCACATCTTTAGGAGGATGGCTGGGAGCAGTAACGAGCAGTCCAGGGAGTGAGGGGAAAGTGGCTGAACTTGTTGGGACATAAAAACAAGCTTGTGAGGCTCTGAACCTGCTGCAGAGGTCAAGTCAGTTATGAACATGATTATTGAAATCAAATCAGTGTCTTTTTCCTTGTCCCAAGCAAGTCCTGGAGACCATGGTTGTGGCTGAGATGGCTGTGAGGATGTGGCTGCACAGGTCAGCACTGGGCTCCCATGCTATGATGGCGCTGGGGAGACAAGGAGGTGCCTGCCTTCTCCTCCTTTTTCTGCTTCTTGTATTTGTTGCAGAGATGAGGTCCTGTGCTGGGAGCTTTTCTTACAGTCCTGCTTCCAAATAGCAGACACCCCAACTCCTGTTTCAGTTCATCTAACCGAAAGTCAAACTGAAAAGAGGAAAAGATGGTTCAATAGAGTCATAACATTCACACTCCTCAGCTTTTGTTTTGTAGGGTACTGGTGTGGAGCTGTTGGAGTTGTAATTCTCCCCCCACAGCTGTTTAGGGAGGCCCAAATGTGTGCAGCAGAACACAGGGCAAACCGCTGCGGGTACACCTAATTAACAGTCAACATGCACAGTACTAATCACCTCATCCTTGACTGTGCTCAAGTGCGTCACAGATCAGGACAGCCTGAACAGAAAGCTGCAGGTCTCTGCTATATAATTGCATCGAGGCTGTGTCACAGCCAGGGTTAGTTCCGTGGCTTTTTGAAGGCAGATCAGTGGAGAAGGACAGAACCATGGAGTAATGGTGGGAAAGTGTAGGAGAAGGGAATCCAGGTGAGCTGGCCCCNGAAAGGTCCTGCCTTGGTGATCTATCAGGTACACAGACTGCAGGATATAGTACTAAGATGCCTGAGATGTATTTTTAATTTCACAAGATGTAATTGACCTAGTTGTGAAATAACGTCTTAGATTTTTGTCTCTTTAGTTTTTGCATGAGGCACAAAGGGGAGCCCTGTGTCATGGAAAATGTTTTTTTGCCCCAAGTCAAGACTACTGTTCTGTAATTCCTTAAGAGACATCCATGAAGACTTTATTAGTCAAAGATGATCCTCTAAGATCTTCATCATTTATTACAGTTCTTGTGTTTTCATTCCAGTGAGATTTATAATTATAAACTGGTAATTAAAGAGGCTCCATTCTGTAATTCCATAGGAATTCCACTGTGATCTGACATTAATTAGCAACCAATTATAGATTACGATATAACTTTTACAAAACCCAGTAGTGTCTGGATGCCTTCTATCAGTTACAAGGAAATGTTAGACGGAATTCTGCCTTTGTAAGGTGAAGCCTTGTTACAGGTTGATCAGTACTACTGTGGGCTGTGAACATATTTCCATGGTGCAACAACTACATGGATGGGCAGGTTCAATCCTCTGTCCTCATCTTTCTTGTAAGAGGCATTTTGCTCAAAGGATTTCAACTTTCAGTCATGTCAACAAGTGTGCATTCCTTGATGCTTAGGTTTTATCTGACTTGTTGTGTAAATCACAGTGATATGGTGCATTGCTTGATGGCTGATGCGAGCTCTCTCTGCCTTGAAAGTGTATTTTAAATACTTGCAGCCAATCAGGAAAAAGAGAGAAATAGTCACAGACTCCAACGAGAATGTCTGCAGGAGAGAGAATATGTGACAGCAGGCTAAGGGGATAAATGTTCAAAATTCTGGCATTAATTCACCATCTGCATCGAGGATCTGTTATCTAATGAAATCTGTATGTTCCCAAATCTGACAGGTAAAATTTTTCTAGAGATACGTCAGTAATAAAACACCTGATGCATATGGATAATCAAGACTTAACACCTCTTTTTCCTTTTTTTTTTTTTCTCCTGCTTTTCTTTGTCTCTTTTAATTTTTATTTATAGTTTTATTTTTGGGTGATCTCAGATCAGTTATCACTATTAAGCTTGTCAGAAAGAAGTGGGGAGTGGGATAATACCCAAATCCATTACTTGCAAAAATACATAGAGAACAAGAGACCTAAAAGGAGACAACAGATTCTTTTTTGCATGGGTGAAATAATGCGGTAAGTTTTCAAAGTCTTGCCCTGCAGATTAATTTCCACTGACTCTACTAAATCTAATGAAAATCACACGTGTGTTTCTAAATATTTCTTAGTGTGCTTCTCTCTTATCTCTGTGCAGCTTCTCCCCATGACTTCCCGCAACTCTTTTGATCAAACCTCCAAGATTTTTCCCAAGAAATGTAAGATCTGATCTGATTGGAGTTTGTACAGGTAACAGAGTAAAAGGAAGTGTGATCTTTAAGCCATGTCTACATCCATCTTCCATGATAAAGTGCCTCTGAGCTGACCACGAAGCTGCTCAGGAAAGTAGAAGTGTGGCTTACTTAGCAGCCAAATTCTGTTAGCTTTGGAGTGCCCACTGTTTTTCAGGGTCATTGTGGTTGCATGGATGTGCATCATTTATCTTTCCAATTTTTTTTTGCCGTTTTACAACAGGGAAATTTATGGGAGCAGTCCTCTTATATAAACTCAGACAAATCCAGCAGTCTTGACCAGGAGATAGTCCTGACTGTTGTGTTCGCCCTCATTAAAGGGACTGTACCTAGTCTTCTATGGAATAGATAAGATTTCAGCTTGGAAATTGCCCTAAAAATCTCATTGTGTTATGTTGCATCTAACTTGTTATCAGGCTGTCTCTGGGCATCCTTGGCAGTAACCCAGAGATTCCGCAAGGAGCAGAATGCAGCTTTAACACAGGGAAATGCGATGAACTCTCTCGTCAGATCAGCACCAGCAGTGACTCATTCTATTCCTGCTGGACCCAGAGAGTACACATCAACTAAACTTGCTGCTTTTACTTGTAACTATCCCTAAAAGGGATTAAGTTTTTAAGATCTGGCTACATGCATTTCAGATAATAATATATTCTCTTGGTTCTGTGCCCAAGTAAGATTTAGAGGAATTTGGAGAGCAGCTGGATGCTAAAGCTTTAGGAGGTCCAGCGTCAAAGCAGGGCTCATAGTAACCAACATTCTGTCAGCAAATCCTAATACTCTATATTTAACCTACTATTAAAATAGTGTTTTGTTATTTTTGCCTACCTTAATCTCAGGCTTTGTTTTTTGTGTGCTTGCAGAGCAAGGCAAGTTCTTCGGGCTATAAAATTTGTCTGACTGCTTTTGTTTTAGTTCAATGTTGATTTGATGGCATTTGAAAGGGCAAATGAGAAAGGCAGGTATAATGTTTCCAGGAGAGAGTTATAAAAGTCTGAACTGCATCTGAAGTATATTTTACTCCTAATAATGAGAGCTGGATGAACAGCATTTAAAAAAATATGAACCTGCCCCAACTACATTGGTTCAGCTCTAACTGATCTAATGCAGTTCTCCAAAGAATAATTGATATTATATAATCATAACTGGCAGTTTATGTCATGAAAGTGACACTTGACACTTTCCTGCTAACCAGTTTAGCATCATCAATTAAAACATCACTTGTGTAATGACATTTTAGTAACAAGTTTAATATCATAAATTATGACATCACCTTCTTTTATGGCATCAGGGTTGAATAAAAGGTTTTCTTTAGAAAAGTGAAAAACTAAAAAAAAAAAAATGGAGGAGTCCTTAACATCGCCACTCGTTTTGTCTTTATAAAAGGTGCATATGTTGTATTCCTCTGGCCACTGTCCTCATTAGGGAGGATCTGAAAGCTAAAAAACTACAAACAATGATGAAATAAAGATTGAGACGGCCTTGTTCAGATTAATACAGAAAACCTCCCAGTAGATAGCAGTGTCCTTTGCATCATACCAGTGAAAATCTTTGAGAAATGGAGAAAACATGGGCATGCTCATGGAACCTGCTGAACTCAATTATAGTGCAGTAATATTTCCTGAGATGTGGTGTGAAAGTTCAAGATTGCATCATCACCCAATAGTCAATGTTCCTTTTCTTCATGGTCAGTGGCTTTGAAGTAATCCTTTCTGTATTATTCTTCACGAAATGGACCAGTTTTGGTGCTGGGGTCTGGCATTCAGACTTTTCTGGACACTAGATTTTTATGACTGCTAGTGATTTGAGTCCTGAGTAGGCAAATTTATTCACATCTATTTAGGCTTATGGAACCAGACAGGAGCCAGACATGAACTGAGTTCAGAGGATTCCCAATTAGACAAAAGTCTCCATGAATATATGTCTTTGTAGGATTGCAAGGAGTCAAATGTTCTCAGTATATCATGTTTGCAGAGCTGGCTTTCTAAAGGCACATGGCATCAGCTTCACTCTCTTCCAAGGTCAAAAAGTGTTATCAGTGACCACAGCCACAAGCAGAACAAGCCATAACCACGCATTTTCAAATTTTTTCCAGATTTTTCTTTTTTTCTTGAAGCTGAATCTTTATCATATTCAGTTGTGCTGAACTCTACTGGGACTCTCTCCAGAGGAAATGCTTATATTTTAGTGCTTGTACAGAAACTTAGCCTTGTACATGCAGATGGTCCCTGTAAGTTCATGTGCTTCTCTCATCCCTTGCTTTTATATCAGGTTCTTGGTCTGGATTTCAAGGAAAAGTGGGTAAAGAATCCTAGACATGAAGTCAAATTCTCCTTGTGAAAAACTGGACAACTGTTGTATATTTACTGGGGCAGAAACAGTTCCAGTTTCCTGGAACAATGCAGAATAATTTCCCTTGCTAATTGCCAGAGTGTAAATCCAGGATATGACAAATGGGTGCCACATGGCATCGGGGCAACTGCTCCATACTCTGGATCAAGTGTCCAGTGCTCAAGAGATGCCCTAATTCCAGCAAGAAGGTGATAATTCAGGAAGTATGAAAACACTTCTTAAATTACACACAAAATTTTAAGCAAATCTATGTAAATTGACAGTGCATGTCTTAGTGGTCTCCTGAGGATGCCGTGATCTACCTACCCTCCTTTCTCAAAATTTTTTTTGCACAAGTTTTTTTTTTTTTTTTCCCCCATGAATATTTATGTCGAAGCCTCATTTGCTGACTGAATTTCCACTCTGTTGGAATTATGCTTCCCCATAGTACATGCAGGAAAGGTGAGCTGTTAGAGGTGAGAAAAAGAGACTCCATGACCTTTAGGAAATAGCAAGGGGCACAAGATAAAACCTATTCTGTGAGGGGTTACTTATGGATTGGTTGGACATAATTACCAAAAAATCATTATCTCACTTAATGCAACAGTTAACTTGTGGTAGATCAGAGTCCAAGTCTCCAGAAACTCTGAACTTTCACAAATTGGCTTTGCCTGTTGCCAGTCTAAGGCAGTGAGTAAAATAGGCATGAGTGATAGATACCACATAATTCGAGTTATGAGTATGGACTTATTTACAGCTGGCATTTTTTTTAAAGTGAGTTGTAAATGTTAAGGTGCTAGATTCAATGCTTATAAATGTGTTTCCTTGGTGATAAAGCTTTCACTAAGCATGTTGTCTATCTGTGCTCTCTCATATGCGGACGAGAAATGATTCACTCTGTGTGTTATGGGTCTTGTGCTTTAAAATTGAATCCTCTATTGACTAACGGCTGAGAAACATGGAAATCAAATCCACAGCTGTTTTTTCTTAGGAGTTAAGTTTTGGCAAAAGCAGGGAGGGCTTTTGTGCATTAGAAAAGTGTGCATTTTTAAGAGTTGTTCCACTCTCTATTTTCTCTCTACAATAGTCCCTGAAGTTAAGAGTTTTCTTGTGTTTCATCTTGCAGTTTCAGCAGAACAGGCCTTTGATTTTGCATGCCCCTCTACTGCCAGCTAAATGCAAAGAAGATGTTAGTTTGTGGGGGTACACATAGCTAAGAAGTAAACACGCAGAATGAAATCCTGCTGGGACAAAAAAGCAATTTATCTGATGACTGAAACAGCGGTGGTTGGAAATCTCTTCAGTGGAGACATAGAAATTACTTGGAAAAGGTGAGGTGAGACAGAAAGACTGAACAAAATCCTCCATGCACTGACAAATGTCACTTACATTAGAGTGAGAAGTGCTGGCCCAGTTGATATCAGTGGGAGTTTTACCATTCTTTCCACTTAACCTTCTTCATTTAAGTAGGGGCTAGTTGGGCCACTGGATATTTGTGAGTAGTTACCTGGTCATTCCTGTTTTACTCTGACCTCCTATAAAAGGATGCTCTTACACATCGTCTGTGAGGATTCTTATTGTTTTTTCTTTGTGTTAAAGCCGAGTTTGACGCATGGGATGCTGTTTTCATGTTTGGACTCAGGTGTTTATTAATTCTTATAATTCTTATCTAAAGTGCAGTATCACAAGTTGTGAGTTCTAGCCAACAAGGTAGAAATGGCTGCCTCTAACTCTTTCCAAGGTTATTTAAGTGATAATTATCCAACAACGAGATGACACCTATATTTATACTTTCGACCCAATAATCGACCTCCCAACATCCACAATGCAGATTCTTTCACCTAATAAGAGAAAACCACCCAAAATCATGAAGAAGAAGGTGAAGAGGGACTTAGACAACACCTCAGATCCTTCATATACATTACTATATACCAAAATCTCAAAAATCCAGGTTTCCAGAGTTCCAGCAGTCATCAGCTCCAGCACGCAGGAGATTAGAGGGGCTATAACACAGAAGAACAGGCAGGTGCAGAAGATGCAAAGACAGAGGCCTGCTGCCAGTGAGGCACTGCTGGTGCCAAAGCACCTCATCCTGGCACACACAGCACGTTAGGGGTGGACAACTCTAGGTGGCACAGGGGTGTGTGCATTAATTGCATCACGGAGTAGCGGGGCCCCAAAGGAGACCTGGTCTCAGCTATGCTGTAATTGGGACAGACAATTAATGAGAGAGCTTACAAACTCATGAGGCAGGACAGGGGGCAGAGTATTATTAATCACCCGTTCTCTGTGTTTGGGACTTGAGTTTAAATAAGCCCATTGTTTACATAAAGAGTCTATGGATTGAAGGGGGATGGATCTGACTTATTCTTAGCCCTGTTGCCGATTTCAGGGGTTGGCTTTTCTTTCCTTCTTGTTTACACGAGCTCTGAAACCCCCCTTATTACATAGAAATCATCAAAGACATTTAAATTTGCTTTTTATCTCCAATTTAAACTTTTGTTTCTGTGGTTTAACATCTTGACAGCTGCAGTGTTGTAAAGTAAACTATGAACTATGCTGTTCCCAATAATCTTGCCTAATTTTTTTTTAAGTAACCTGAAGAAGACCTTGCATATGCAAAACTATTCAGAACATTTTCTAAGAATGTTGTTCTGGGGGCTTCGGTTAGAGTAAAGTTAATACAAGAACCCATTCAAGTGGCATTGAGTTTCTGAAACACAGTGAAGAGGGAAACCTTCTGACCCTGCAGCTTTGAAAACCCCTTGTTGGCCACTTAGGAAAAATGAGCCAGATTCAGATCTCCTTTGCCGCTTGTTTAGCCAGCCATAGCCCAGGCTGTAGCAGCTTTGTGGGAAAATGGGTTCCCTGGTGTGTGGTGATGACCCCACACAGGTCTGGGCTCTGTTGTTGCAACAGATACAGGCTTTCTGCTGATGCCTTAGGTTTTAGCTTTCATGTTTTTCACATCCTGTGCAGTTCTGAGCCTCACATTCAGTGTCACTCAGCTCTCTTCACAGAGCAGGGAGACAAAACAACTCCTTTTCCTGCTGAAGACCAAGGACAACTTTCAGCCCCAAAAGCACAAACAAGGGTGGGCTGGAGGGAGGAACAAGAAGGATGGGACCTCACAGCCTGGAGCTGTAATTGGACAACTAAACCCCAATATGCAAATGGACCAAAACTTATAAAAAATGTAAGTCCTTATGACCGGTTAGCCGTTTTTGTGACCATTTTGGTCACAAAAGCTAAACTTTGGGTTTAGCTTGGGTCAGGCTCCTGTCCTGCCCGAGGTGTACCCTAGAGGCCTTTCAATAAATCCCTGCTTTATTCCCTATCTCTGTCCAGTCTCTGTTCCAGGTCAGCCTTCCCAAGGCATCACTAAGCATCCTAGATAAATTCCTGCCTCGCTTATGAAAGCTGTCGAGGGCTGGCGCTGCTTTTGGGGAAACCTTGGAGGTGGAGCATAGGGCCAGCACACCACAGGCCAGCCCTGCAGGGACCCACGCGGAGACCCCCACGGCTGCCGGCTGTAGGGATGGCTCAGTGTGCCCTCCATCTCATGGGCACCAATCATGCAGGTCCCTGAGAGAATTTTCCTGCTGGCCGGGCAGAAAGGTAAATGTAAATATAAATATCTTGCATGCCTGCCTCCAAGAGGGCTACCACCCTGTGGATGGCTCTGATTAGAGCCCTGGAGAGAGGGGAGAAGTTGCAGTGCCTCCTGGAGCCCATATTGCTGCTTTTGGATTTGCTGTTGTTTTGACTGTGGGACAGCTTTTGCTGGAGCTGTTGCCTAGGTCCCTAGTTTTTGGAATTGTTTTGTCTCAATTTATCTTCAGAAATGAAAGGGGCACCACTTTGTCAATAGTGCAGGGAACAGCGAGTCTGTCTCCTTCACTTTGGTTGGCCTTGAAATTCCCCTTAATTAGTGCTGTCATTAGATTGTCACTCATATCACCCGCTCTGTCTATTCTACTTAAATTTACTACCTCCAAATATAATAAATCTGGAAAAATGTGCCTATTATTTTTCTTTCTAAATCCTGTCCAAAGAAAATGAACCAGCAGCATAGCTCCACTATAGGAACTGCTGATTTTGCCACTTAATTTTCTTTCCCCTTCTTCCCACTTCCCTTTGTTCTTCCCCATATCTCTGGGATACATAAACTCCTTGTCACTCTCACAGCTATGCAGCTGCCTGTCAAGGAATACATGCTAAAATTCCTGCCATTACCTCCTCTTTACACTCAGACAAGCATTAGGCTAAGATCCACAAATGTCTTTTGTTTGCCTAGATTTTACCCATTCCACGAAAAAGTTTGCCATTTAAGAGGGGAAGACAAAGCATACAAGCTGCCCTCTAGCCTGGAAAATTCCTCTAGAACCTCTCCCTCGGAAAAACACCTCCATCAAAACAAACAAATATAAGTAGATTGGAAAGAATTTAGTTTCCCCTAATCTGTGGCTGGATTTAGTAGAGACCAGTTTCCTTTGAGAAAATGATCTGAAAGTGGAATGAAATGAAAATAAGTCTTCTCCCTGTTTCATCTGTTTCCTAATTTATATTGCTCAGTAGTATTACCAATAGAAAAGGAGAAAAGGACTTTGTAGGTTCCTGAAAGAATTTGAAGAAGGCAGATCCCCAGTCTTTTTATTTAAACATTTTAAAAAGTGTAATGACTGAAACAATACATTGTTGTCAGTACTTAATGTCTGTTTTGTCAATACTTCTGTATTTATTCTGAATCACAAAACTAACACATTTTTTAGTTAGTATTTTTATCAGGGTTATTTCCTTCCTCCAAGCTGAAATATTTTAGAAAAGGTTTACAGATCTGACAAAAAAAGCAATAAACAAAATCAGACAAGGTGATTACTTTTCTAGCAGGATGCTTTCCTAGTCGTGGGTGACATTCTTAATTTTTCTCACAATGGAGTTGTTTCCTAAACTCTTCTGAGTTCTTCCTCACACAGAGCCAAATCTCCGAAGCAAATTCTTCCTTATTGCTACAATGTGATGCTTCATTCCTGGCATATCTGTTTCTCAGAGCCTGATTATGAGCTAGTGATTATGAAGTAGTTATATTTAAGACTCTAATTTGGTTAAAAAAAAAAAAATCCTATTTGTCACTCCTCATTTTTTGGTCTTTCTCAAAGATCTTTCAAGAGCACCTGAGATTCCCCCAGACACCAAAAGAAGAACAAAGGCAGGTGTTCAGGTGCAGTGGATACCCAGCCATTCTGCTGTGGCTTTGCAGTGAATACCAGTTTTGATTTTAAAATAAGCTGTTGCTTTTGCATTGCTGGAGGGGGGGAAACAAGTGAACATTGTGTTCATTTTTTATACATATCCACTGTACTTGCCTGGACTCTCCTTAGCTGATGTATCAAACCTTCATTAACTACAAGATAGATGTGCTAATAGATACATCAGTTAAACCAAGTCGAGCTGAAGTGTCTTAGACAATAAAGCTTTGTGTAAATTCTAATTCAAGCAATTTCATCAAAAAGCATAACAAGTAGCTAATCTGGGATAAAAATGTTTTTTATTTCAGTACCATGTTCTTCATAACATCCTTCACAGATGCTATAACGTTATTTTACTGGTTAGAAAAACATCTAACAACATGATTGTCTCACACCAGGCAGAATCCCAGTGGAAATTAAAATTGCATGCATTTTCTCATCACTCTTTATTTAACAACTGGGAGAGTTTTAATATTTGAAACTCAGCAAGAAAATTGTCTTGAAACACAGAGATTCCTTTGGGGTAGTTTCACTTTTGTTTTGTGTGAACTTTAGCTGAGCAATTTTTTTACAGCAATGCAGATCTGTGGATTGAATGGCAGTTAACAGGACTTTCTATATGTGTTCCTCACCTAATATAGAAGAAAAATATCACAAGGAGCATTCTCGTAAAATAATTTGAATCGGCAGGCCTTAATAATAAAGATGCTTTGTTTTAGATTTTTAATTGTTTCTTTTAAACCCAAATCACTGGGTTTAAAGGTCAACCTGAAAGTGACTCTATTCCTGCATGAAAGGCAATACAGTTGTGACATTTCTCAGATTTCTTTTCCTTTATTTTCCTTTTTCTTTTCTTTTCCTGTAATTGAGAGGACATCTGGCATGCCAAAGGCACCTAACATTGGTGGGATTTGGTAATGGTAATTTTGCTTGACTCAGAACAGCAGTATCCAAAAGGATGGCTCACTACAAAATGAGCTGCTCGTTTCCCGTCAGCAACTGAAGGACAAACGTTTGCAATGCAAAATAACATTGCAGTGGGCTCTTGCAAGTGGTCATAGAAAAGTGACAGTGGATTTAGGAGGGTTGATTCTATCAGCTGATTTCCATTAGAACCTTTTTATTTTTTGCTTGTAATTCTCCCTTGGGAGATAGGCTTGCTTGCAAGACCCCATGGGCTGTCACGCAGCGCCTTTCCAATATTCATTATTGCTCACAGCTCTGCTGCAGGCAGAGGATTCAGAGGTCAATAAGAATCAGAAATTGCAGAAATACTTGCAGAAATACTCCAATCACACTCAGAATGTGGTTGTTGCACTGCCTTGCACTGGGTATCGTTGCTTGTTTTCATGTGCTCAACAGAGTAATATTGACGCTCCTGTCAATAGTTGCTTGCACTGCTGATGTTTCCCTCTTTAGCATTTCTGTAGCAGAGTGAGACCTGCCAGCCCCTATCAGGAATCTGGGGGCCCTTTCCTTAAATGTTTCCACCAAAGTCAAAGCAGCAATGTCCAAGGCCTCTCTGCATGCAGAACTTTACACTGGAGTTGAAATTATTGCCACCTTGTTCAAACACAACTTGGTTGTCACTCTGGATGATTTCACACCCAAATATATGATCGGATGTTTCTTTATTTTTATTTCATGCTTATTGTAATATTTTAATCCTTTCCTGTGTATCTTAATCACAACGTCTTTTTCTTACATTAAATGTCTCACAGGAATTTTGTTTCTAATTCTTCAGCTAAAAAAGAATATCTGAGGCCTCTAAGTTGTTTCAGGCATCTGCAGCTTTAACAAGACCAATCAGAAACAAAAATTACACTAGTCCTGTGTAGATACACGAGTCAGTATTTGTCAGACCAGAACATTTATTGTCAGACTCCATCTCAGTGGCACGGTGAGATGCTGTGGGTAAGTGTTTTGAAACAGTCAAGTTTTTCACTTTGGATCAGTCTCAGAACTCCTAAAAACTCAGGAGCTCATTCAGCTGTTCGTTTTGGGGTTTTTTTGTCCACACTCAAAGTGAATACTAAGATTTCAGTAACCTGGTAGTGGATGGAAAGACCACTTTTCTGAAAACAAGAGTGTTGTTGCTAGACTCGAGGGAATTTCTGCCCGCCCTTGTGACCTTTGTGCCAGGAACAGGGGCACGGAGGTTGTGGTCAGTTACTTGTGTGCAGCCCAAGAGCGCCAGGAGGGCCACCATAAACCTGTAATTGTCACATCTCATCCAGTCCAACCCACACAGTCACACAGACAAGGTGTGTCGTTGGATCTGTTACTTCTGCCCGGGCAGCAGGCTCTGCTAAGCCAGGGGCTGATTTCACAACCTGAGCCTTTGAAATTGAGTTTAAATTGGTTGAGGCCAGCATTGTCTTTTTGTTTCGTTTGTGCAGAGCCCAGCACTGCAAACATCAGCCCAGGGTCTGGTTCTAAAGTACAGTGGTGTTGTGGAAGGATAGATATCCATATCAAAAATTAACTTTTTCCTGCTGAAAACCCCTGTCATCACCTCATCCATGCTCAGGATTTTGGTTTGTGACAGTCGTAGGTGACTCTTGGGAGTGTCCTGAACTCTCACCAGATTGTTCAACAAGACTGCCAGTTATTTCTGTTGGCAGACCACCTTGGTTACCCTTTTAAATATTGCACCTTTCATTATTGCAGTCTTCAAGCCCATCGAAGTCATTGTGACTATTTCCTGGTGGCTGTTAGGCCTGTATTAGCACGAGTGAGGCAAGCACATTAAAAGATTTCCCTTTTCTAATGCAGCCTGAATACCAGTATTTGAGGAACAAACAGGAATCTTACTGATAGAAGTTGATTGTGCTGGAAAGATCTTTTTTTTTTTTTTTTCTTATTCTCTTTCTATTGTAACAAGAGCAATCAATTTATTTCTTGTGAGATTTTGCCTTCTGGGTAAAGAGCATCTTTTATCTCCCCTTCTCCCCCTTTTCCCAAACCTTCCTCTGTGCTCAGAAGATGGAATGTATATGTGATATCCCTTTCAGAAAATATATTCACAATATATTACAAGTATTGTCATTATGATGTATTAACATAATGCATCATCAGAGAGCTGTCAGGGTGAAGATTTATTACCCTAAAATAAGTTATGATGAGACACTGAGGAATGGGTTGAGAGAATTTTTGTTTATTTTTCTAAATTAAGGACTTTTAAAGTAAGATTTAAAATCTCTTACCTTCATGAAGCAATAGAGTTAGGAAGGTCACTGAAAAGAGGACTTGAATCAGAAACACCAGGACTCAGAATAAAAATGCAATATAATTTTTTTTTCCCCAGGTGTTTCTATGAGTTCTGTAAAGTTTTGTTTTCTAGCATAGAGGAGTGTTAGTGGGCAGCCTGAGTAATTTTAATCAACCCGAACCAGACTGTATTGTTTATCCTTTAAAGAAAACAGTCACCAAAGCATGAAGACTTGAGCTAAAATTGGCAAACTGTGTTAAAATGGTAAAAAGGTAATTACATTTTAGCACAAAAGGCTATTTCCTTATCCAGGTGTATTCAGTGGACTTGTCAAAAACCTGATAGCCGTACCCTGAAACCGGGGAGAGCTTTTCAGCAGGTTTGCACAGGCTTCAGATCAAGCCCCTTCTTTGTATCATGTGGTGAAGCCATGAAACTTGGCACATTTATAGCATTGTAACATAAAGCCATCTGTGTACAAGTACAAACTTTTCCTTATTGCCAAAGTGCTTAATGTAATTACAATCAGGCTTGCTTCTCCTCTGCTCAGTTCATCCATATGCTGAGATGGATGAAAACTTGCACCGGTAAAGAATCCCGCAGCATCTGAGTTTGTGCGCTGCTTACAGCAGCCTGCATTGCTAACCTTGTAAATCTTAGGCGCTTTTGCATTTTAGGAACACACGTAAACGTACAGGATGTCTTACAGGAAAACTCCTAACAGAAATATGCCCCAAAAAATCAGCCTGGATCCTTTTCTTGCTATCACGAGACACCTGGCTTAGGAGCTCAGTGGTCCTTGCTTCCCTGTGCAGTCCACGAAAAGCCAAGAGGTGACACACATTTTGGATGCTTAAGATGGGAACTGCTTTCCGGAGGCAGCTTTTACTCTTTGCTGGATGGAAAATAGATGCAGAGTTCCTGCACGGCCTAAAGAAGGTTGCATTAATCCTGAGTGCTGGCAAGCAGCTGCAAAGTAGCTGCTTCACCTTTTCCCTCAGTCTGTGTTGACTTCAGCCGTGTTCGAGTACGCTGTTATCGCACGGCATTTGTTGTACCCTTGCATTTCCTGCGTCACGGTGCTTGCGTGCAGTTTCTTTAATCTGGATGTGATACTGGTCAGTGTTAGTTAAATACCAAGGTTGGTTATAGGTTAATGAATGCGCTGTGCCTGCTGCTGGCTGATACAATTACTGATAGCTGGTGCGCCGAACTTGACCCTGCAGCCCACAGACGTGTACTCGGCTTTATCAGCGGAGATACTGAATACTAACATTAAATAATAACATTAAAAAGAAACATATGCAGTGGATGCCTTTGCAGGCACAGGGAGTACGTTTTCAGGGGGAGAAAATTGCCTTAGGCAAAAGGTGGCTATGCCAGAAAAGTCTGTAAATTTCTCATCCTGAAGGAAAATAATGATAAACCACTTGATTCTGCCCGGTTTTAGGAGGACAGTTTAGTTCATTACCTAAAATGTAGGTGTGAAATTATTGCCAAATTTACACAAGTTAACTCTACTCAAAGTCCTTTATAAATTCAGATGCTATGAATACAGGAAAAAGTTTTTTTTCTTCCCTAAGTCTCAGAATGGCTTAATCATGTATAGTGGCACAGATACGTTGGCTCAAGCCAAATTTATTTTGAGGTGTTATCAGTAATGGATGTGTACAGATGCTTATAAAGCAACTGCACTTTGCAGATGCCAAATAACCAGTTTCTGCACTTAAAGAAGGCTCTCCTGGCTCTCCATTAGGATGCGTAAATATATGCTTATGGATAAAAATGGAGTCCTTTGTATGGACACCCTATCTCCATCTCAAATCCAGCAGGGATCTGCTTTTCTAAACTGAGATGTAAGAAAGGCACAAGATTTTAACTAGTCAAAAATTGTAAATTGTGTGCTCATGATCAGCCAAACTGCTTAATGGAAGAAGGTGGGCCCGATGCTCTGTAGTGTCAGGGGGATGAGCTGCTCAGGATCACCTTATGAAACATCAGAATTGAGGGGAGATTTGTGTTGGTATCTGTAGCCTGCTGGTAATTAGTTAATTTCTTAATTTTGTGATGCCAAAAGAAAGGACTTCTGACCCATGCTGCAATCATTAAGAGGCAAAAGTAAGTCTTTCATTTGAAGATTTCTATGGTATTCCTATTGTCACATATGCTACAAATTAGAAGTTGAAGTGGTTTTGGTGCATAGATGTTGGAGCTATAAGGGGTATGTCCAAACTCCTGCCCCTCTGTGAGCAGGGTTTAATACTCAAATTTAGTATTAGTAGGGTGGTTGCTCAGATCACCAGTTAAAACAACCTTAGGTCAGTACATTTTAAGGGAGGTAAAATATCTTGGAGAGACCATATGAAATCTATCATGGAAAACCACTGATAACTCCACATCTTATTAGCTTCAATTAAGTATTTCCATAGGGAACCATGGAACTGTTTAAAGTCATGATGACACACACACACTTTGTTCCGTCCAGAGAAATAATCTGTTTTCCAGATTTCCCAATAGCCAAGCTATTTTGTTATTGTGTATTTTTTCTTCCTTTTTCCTCCTTTTAAAAGAAATAATTTATAAGAATTTATCTCGCTACAGATTTAAAAGGAGAAAAGAGGTTTCTTCTGTCCGGCTTTTAAATTATATGCATGACCAAAGATAAATATGTTTTTTATTTATAACTGTGGATAGATGCCAAACAAAGCCTTTCATATGACACACCGCTGCTGCAGTAGAGGAGCACTTAAAACAGTTCCAGTCAAGTTGGGCCCCAAGACTTTTCATGAAACTTCACGCAAAACGGTTAAGACCTTTCATTTATTATTTCTCTCCCTTTCTTTTGAACATCTTCAAAGGTTACAAGTGCAGCATGCTCAGAGGATGCCAGGCTTCTTCCTGTCACGCTGAGATGGTCTGAAAACCACATTGAAACATGGGGAAGCTGCAGCTACCACAGATTGCAGATGAGGGTTTTTTTCCTTCACGGGCTGTAGATCTCTCCTGCCCCTCCCTGCTTGGTTGGTAGCAGTTTGTGGATCCTGGCAGAGCAAAGGATTGGTGTGCTGTTTGGAGACTGGGATGGATGGGCCTTGACAATACTGCTGGATAGGAGTCCTTGTGCGGCTAATACAAACAATTTGTAATTGTCAGAGCTGAAAAGTAAAAACATGATTATAAGCCATGCCTAGGATCAGCTTATGTCAGCCTTAAATGATTTAAAAGTCTAGTGTCTGGAGCTGCGTCTTACTAGCCTACAAAACGCCTTAAAGAAGACTTACAGAGTGGCATAAGCATGTCACTCCTTTCTTGTGCCTTTATTGTGAAAAGTAACCCTTTGTCTACCTGACAGGAGACAGGATTTTAGGACAGATGTGGAGCAAAGACTTCTACCTAAGTCAAAAAATACGGAATTTTCAAACTTGAGTAGAATGAGACCATTTCCTCCTAACTGTAGCTCCTAGAATCTACTGTTTGTCCTTCTTTTGTTCGGGGGCAGGCTGTGAATAGTTAGGTGCTGAGGCACCCTGGGCACCTGGTGGCTTTTGCTGCGCCGGGTTTGGGGGTTGTTTTCGTGTGGATGTGAAGAAAGCCTGCAAAGGATGCAGACTTCTCTGAGAGAAGGGAAGTAGCGAAAGAAAGCATCCTCTGTTACCTAGAGCCTGCCATCATTATGCCTGACCCTATCTCATTACCCCCTGCTATCTGTAGCAGACGATGACCTTTGATGACACGGCACAACAGTACTCATAGGAGATGCCTTCCTTTTAATTTTGGCTCCTGAATGCCAAATGTGGGGACTCCTTCCCCGTGCTGGATCCAGCCTTCTTTTACTCAAGCACAGAAATTAAAATGATCCTAAACACAGCAACGCTGTTTAGGTATGAGGTTGCATTTCTGACTCTACTGGAAGAACGTCTGTCTTCCCATCACTACAGAGTCTGGAGCAGGCTGGAAGCAACTAATTTACCATGTAATAAGATAGGTTCCTGTTGACACAATTCAAGGGCAAAACTATTAAGTCATTAGGGCTAATGTTGTAACATTCTGATACAAAGGCACGGCCAGGGCCTTTCAGATGTACCTCTGACCTTTTGAGGATTAAGTTTCTTCGCAGTTTATTTTTGGTATTTGGAATCTGTCTTTTTTTTTTTTTTTTTCCCCTTTCTGCTTCACTTGTATTGATCTTTGGTCTTGTGCAAGGTACAGCTTGGAGAGCAGCTTCGGCAGTCCTGATTTGTGCCAGTTTTATCGAAGAAGATAAAGTAAATATTTGTAATCCTGCCATATACTAAAACTGCATCACGTATTCCTTTCCTCAGCCTTGCCCATGTCTCAGCTTGGCCCATGGGACTGCTGGTAGGAGGGCAGTCAGAGAAATAAGATAGGCTCTCAGCATTCCTCCGCAAAATAAGAATTGCTCAAAAGAGTGTATCTAGATGTCATTTAAATAAATAGAATATGAAAGTGTCTTGCTATAGCCCTCTGATATTTTGACAAATGAACTTTTTTCAAATTTAGTATTATTGCGAACAACAGGATGATTATTTCAGCCATTGTATTCTCCAGCTCCACAGAGCAGGTCTGCCACTGTTTCACTTTCATTGTGATGGCTGTTGAGTAAGTCCTGTGTCTGGAACTTAAGACCAAAATGTTTTAGAGCACATAAACAGGCCAATAACTTATATAAAGGTCTAAGTATTGGTGCCAAAGCTACCCAAAATAACGCATTGTTTAAGACATTTTTTAACCAGGAAAGCTCTTTTTGCATGATGCTTTTGTCAGTTGTATAGGAATGTATTCAATGATGTGGAGAATTCAGCAAAAAAAGGTCTGAGAATGTTTTAAATTTGATTTATAATTTGTTTGTTTTTTTTTTTTTTTTAAGTCTACCTTTCCTGTGCATTTAGATTGTCCTTTCAGATTGCTGGAAAGGGTTCTCTCTCTTGAGGAAGAATTAGCAGACCTGTCTAGAAGGAACATTTGGGAAGCACTGCATCCAATGAATTTGTGGCAAGAAGCTGTGGAACGTTATATTCATTAATTTCTGACTTTTTTTTTTTTTTTTTTTCTTTTGTTCTTTTAAATATNTTTTTTGCATTCAGTCTTTTAAAATATGATGAAGCTGCAGAGATGTATTTCATGAAGTTATGTTTGATTTTATTTAATTTTAATTTTGCTTTCAATGACTTTAAATACAACAGTGATGGGGAAAAGGAAGTTGGAGTAAAAAAAAATCTCCTCTTACATGCCAGCATAGGTCTGGAATGGATGCTCATGGCTGAATTAATAAACTCTGACTGTGGAGGTTTCAAACATGAATTCTGACAGACCCTTCACTATGACAATACAAGTGGGAGTCACAATAATATCATCTGCTGCTGAACATTGCTAGTATGTGAGTACTGTTGTGCCAAAGGTTAATATGCCAGTTTTATTTCCTTCTCTCTACAGCTATAATTTAAATGAGTTGCACACATAAGCGATGTTATATGCATAGGGTTTTACATTAAGTTTGCTATGTCAGATTTGTTTATAAAAATCATATTTTGAACCACTTGCCCAGGGGCTCCGTTCTGGGAAGCTGCAAGCTGATTTCTTTTAAAGAGGCAGTTTTCATTTTCCATGGATTTTCAGTAGAGGTTTTGGAGCTCTGAAGAGGGAGCTCAGTTTTAAATTCAGCACTTTCCCAGGTTTACAATTAGGTTTAATTACTTAGCAACAGAGAGTCTAATCTAGTTTTACATGTGTGCCACATGACCCTTTCCATACCTTACTGGGATTGGAAGGGCTGCCTGCCTCTCTGGGGGAAAATTGCTTCCAACATTTTGGAGACCATTTACAATGTTTTTATTCCTATGCTGCAAAGTTAACATTGCCCATAAACCTAATAGTCACACAGTAGTTAATAAGGGGCAGAAAGTTTTATAGTCTTTTCCGCAGTTGTTAAAATCTTGCTACTGTAGCTTAGTCCTAGCCACACAAACCCTATCAGCTGTGAAAAATAGGATGGCCTATGTTGGTTTATTCTTGGAAACCAATGGAAGAGGGGATCTTTCCTGAGAATCTAGCTGAACGTAATGAACTTGGGGATTATTTAAATTGCTTGGCTTGTAATATAAACACTCGAGGGCTTGCCAGCAGTGTACCTTCAGGATGTGTGACTTTTCTAAAAAAAATCATTTGGGATTTTTTTTTTTCCAGAATCCACTGCAATTAGTGGCACTATGGCAAAGGATGATTTATTAAATTGCCTTTCAGTGAGAGGAAATAGAATTCATTAGTGATGTTGCACACATATTTTTAGTCAGGTTCAGCAAAAATAATTTTCTAGCTGTCTTTCAATGTTATGTAAACTAAGAACATTCCCAGGGTACCAGCTGGATTGTCCTTTGGGCCTAGCAGACCTTCAGAATGGTTTTGACCTTCTCCTGCTAGAGGAGATGCTGATGCTCATGACTGTGCCAGCAGAAATGAGGCACTTCTCAAAGTTAGTAAGATTTCTACACTCAAACCTGGACTGAAATGGGCTCAAAGGTAATTAAGGATTGGCTGCTAGTATTTCTTGGGTACTCACTTACTCTTGTTTCTTTACCACGTTGGCAGAGAGCAGGAAAGGCTCCAGCTTGACAGAGCTGGAAGGAGGGCAGGAACAGCTCTGAGAAGGAACAGTTTCACAAGTTTCTCTAAAAGGGAGCTTCCTTTGCTTCTGTTAATAACTAAGCAGTTACATTAAAGAAAAAAACAAACCAAAATCCTGCCATCAATAATCCAGAATATTTTCTCAGAAGGTACTTGTTCTGCTAGGATGTGGAAAATGGGTATAGAGATTAGGACACAGTAGTGAAGAGTGGGGGCAGAGAGGAATAAACAAAAGTTTATTTGCTTCGACACTGAAATACTATGGACACTGTAAGCTTTTAAGAACAATGGTACTGCATGCTGTCTAAAAAGAGCAGAATTCTAATTACTTGGCTGCTATAACTGTACTTCAGTGCTTAAACTGTGATTTCCTTTAGACTTCATCTTCCGCCTGTGTTGCCTGGGATTGAAGATTGCTTTATGTTACGTTTCCAAAATGCATTTTTCCACAGATTACCAGTGCATACTCTGATAATCCCATCCTAACACTGTTCTCCCTTGCTACCTCTGAGAAGAGGGTGGTGAGTTACCTTGGCTAAGCTTGGCACTACCAACACCCTGAGTTGGCATCCTCTGAGATCAGTGTGCGGTCAATGGAGCAGAATTCTGTGAGTTTGGTATTGAATTTAGTGGGACTTCTGAATGCAGGGAACAGATATTTTGACAATGATAGAAGTGAAGATTATGCTGTGTTAGTGGTGAGCAGCTGCTTCAAGGAGAAGAGTCTGTGAACAAGGCTAGAACCCTACACTTATTTCCCTGTGCACTGTGCCAAAATATTACTCAAACACCATGCTATAATCAAGGTCTAAAAAGGAAATGGTGCTATCCACTCAGTAATTTCTGACCTGTTGCATGACTACACTACTGGATTAATTTTGAAGTACATATATGGAAGTACCCATGTAATTATCTGTCTAAAAATACAGCGCTGCCATTTCTGGGTTGGTTTATAAAAAATGGTCGTATAAAACTTTATCAAGATGCTTAATACACTGTGCCATGCTCTTCTTGGGCTGAATTGTTACTGGGAAAATAAACTTCACATTGCAGTGGTTGCAATGCCTTCAAAGTCTGGCCAGCTCAGCGCTCTGGATGCGATTCTGCGCATCTGCAATTCCCACGGGACGCGGGCTGGATGTTAATGGAGTGGGAATGGGTAGGAAACAGAAGCAGGTCCCCGTGCTGAATCCTTCCCACACAGGCTGGCTTCCTTTCTCCTCGGGGATCTGCACCCGTGCTCTGGTGCCAAATGCTTTTTGCTTAACCATTGGGGTGAGCCAAAACATCCTCCTGGGTGCCTTGAGGAGGCTGTGGGGAGACAGAGGGAGAATTCTTCCCCGAGATGCTCCTGGATGCCCTAGAACTATGTCGAGCCTTCAGCATGGGTCTGCCCCAAAAGTACAGCCTGCTGCTGCCTGACAGGCTGCCCCTATCAAGAAGCATTGCCCTGGAAAACAGACTTGTCTTTGTGCACTAAGTTTGTTCTCCTTGATCCCAAAACCACCGAAATCAGCAGTGTTTTGAAGTCAATTTCCACTGATTTCCATGGTCTGGAGATTGGATTTCACTGTCTTTTCAACTCTGAATCTCAACAATTCCTTACTACCTCACTCTGGATATTTTTTCCCCAGTGTGGGATAAAAAGATGCTATTTAACATGAGGAGATTTAAATAACTGGGCACTGTGCATGGAAACTGCAGCGCTATTGTCAGCCCTATTTCACAGACAAGGAAGCTGTGTCTGAAATCTTACCTCCAAATTGCAGTAAACACCAGAATAGATACAGCTTTCATTCTGTAGATATTCCAGTACAAGGAAATTTTTTCAGCTCCATTTTAATTTGCAAATATTTCCAAACACCTTCCCTGATGCACAGTCTCTTCCAAATGCAGCTGTGAACTGTTGCGTTGCTGGTTTGTTTTTATTCTTTTTTATTTTGTTAGTTGCAGTTGCTAACAGTTTGTGAGTTAATCGATTGTGGGTAAAAATGTACTAATAGGTAATTGAGCCTTTTTATTCTTGTTCTGATTGAGATAGAATAGTACAGGGGAAATGCACTGGTATTTTCAATTTGAAATGGAGATTTTTTTTTTTTCTGAAGTTGTGCTGACTTATAAGCTCCAACACCTATACCTTTGACTAAGAATTAGAGTCCTTAAAAGACAGACTGAGACCCTTTTCAGATTCTCCATTACCTAGGAGGTATCCTCAGTTCAGCAACCAGTCAGGGAAGGCAGCTGGAGAACAATATTGCAAGTGACATTTCGGAACCGTGCTTTTTCAGTATTTATCAACCACTGTATTTCCAGCTTGAAGGTACCAATGTTTTTGTGTCGCGTAATAAATTACAGAATGTTTACATGCAATTAGGTGTGTGCCTACGGAGGAGAAAACACTGGGAAACAGGATTTTCCAGAGGCAGTAGCTAGTTCAGAGACCCAGAGCCACTGCAGTAGCTGTTGTCAGGGAGGACTGAGTGGCAGTTCTAATTACCAGTGTCTACACAGGTTTCTCATAGGAAGATACAAGCTGTCACCATCCCTTGCCAATCACATGAGAACTGACCGAGGGAGAACATCAGCTGAGGGTGAGTGTACATATCCAATAAACCCTGTCCCCGTTGCATTAGCTTATTTTTAGGGTTGTCCTGATAAGACATTCAGCCTGTATCATAAAACCTTCGGCTGAGCAGAAAATACACAGAATGATGATGGCTTTAAATTTGGGTCCCTGTCCTCTGGGGCATGAATTCATAGTGCTTCAGATGCAATTTGGTAATGTACTGAATACTGAAAGAAGGGAGACTCTGTGGATGATTTCATAAAGACAGAGCATTTCTGCAATGTCGGTACTCTCCTAATAAAAGGAAGCAAAAAGGACTTTTTTTCCTTAATTTTACTGCAAATGTTATACTTAATTTTCAGGGAAACCATGCTCTCTATTTAAGATGTTTCTCAGAAACAGAAGATTTAAAGTTAGCATGTAAATTTATGCTAGCAACTGATACACCATTTTCTGATTTTTTTCGCCTTCCTCCATTTGAATGTATTAGAGTCTTGTTCTTGAACATAGTTTAGACAATACATGTGTCACAAGCAATGATGAATGAAAGAAAGCAAGCTTCCAGAAAGGGAAGTTAACCAGACAGGTAGGCCCTCATCAGCATCACATTCTGTTCCATAGCTACAATAACAATAATTGGGTCAGACACATGGATTTTAAGTGCCTCTTAAAGAGGAAAGTTAGGGAGAGACACTGTGGAAAGAAAATTATATACTGAAATGTGGCATCTCCGTTTTGCAGCTGCCAACCTTCCTCTGTCAGTAGCCGCAGCTGTTGCCTTTCCTTCTAAACTTAGCAGGGGATGGGTGAAGCTAAAGAAAAGCAGGGCAGGCGCTTCAGCTGATAAGGAGGTGTGGGTCCAAGTCCCTCTGTGTAATCAGAGGAAACCTTTAATAAGCCTGAACTCTTGGGAGAGAGGGAGTTATTTTTGTGTGGACAGAAGCTCGCTCTGGGGAGATGTGTGCCTGTCTCGTGGGTGGATGCACCCTCGGGATGCTCCTCGTGGCCCTTTGTGCACCAGTTAGGTTTCCTTCGGTTCTGCTGCTTTTCCACTTGTGTTTTGTCCCTCTTGGGCAGCCCACTTGCTCAGTGTCATCTTTCCAGTGAGTGAAAGGGAATGTTTGTCCAAAAAAAAGGGGGAAAGCTGGTCTCTGCTTCTGCTGCTGGTTGAACATGGTCTTTTACCATTTGGTCCTCAGCCCCAAAGTCAAACCTGGTGGATTCCAAATCTGGAGTGATGAATTTTACAGGCTTGTTACATCAGAACTTGATGTCAGTCGTACCAGTTTTCAGTCAGAGTCTTGCTGTACTCTCACTGAATTTGTGTGGTTGCTTTGATTGTTTGGGTTTGGGTTTTTTTTAAGCGTCAGCTTTAGACAGGATGAGGCTAAGTATGAATATTAACTTTTTTTTCCTTCCTTTGTGCTGTAGAAGAAAATGTGGAGACAGGATGTGACATTAAAAACAAATGCAAAGACTGAAACAAATAATCCACCGTTTGTGATTTACTTTCTCAGCTTTTTTTTTTTTTT
>WBMY01008390.1:55169-91618 GCA_013397315.1 Donacobius atricapilla
TTTTTAATGCAGTCTCATGCTTAAAAGCCAGTTCTCTGCTCTTTGATCTGCTGCCTTGGGATTTTTGGGTGCTTTGTCTTCCACTGTGAAAGTCACCTGCCAGTGATGATTTGGGGAGGTGAACAAAATGCAGATGTAGGTAATGTAAGACACGTTCCTGCCCCTGTTCACACAGTCTGAAGTAATCTGGGCCCTGGTCATGGAGGGTGTTTATGGTGCAAGGGTCTGTTGATGCAGCATGGGAGGACTCTTTAGGGTCACAAAATCTGGTGTGGTTTTGCCCTGTGAGAAACAGTCCTGGGACAGAGTTACCTGCTGAACGTCTTTCACCTCAAAGGGGCGCAGCCAGCTCCAACACAGAAGTTGTGTGTGATTTAAGGTGAGCTGCGGACAATCAGGAGAGGAATGGGAACGTGACTGCCTGACAGCGGAGATGCAGCCCTGTGCTCATGGGTGAGATTCACCAGGGCATAAAACTCTCTTTGCACCAAGCACGATAAAGCTTATTGGTGGTGAGCTGTTGTGTGAGCCACTGACTGCAAAGAGGTCCTTGGGAAGCAGGAAATGTGGATGTTTGTGTCATATACAGAAAATCTGGCCTGGCCTGCATGCCAGATGATATCCTTCCATCTGGTGAAGCTGAAGATGCTGAGAACAAGGAGAGGAGGAAAGGGACCATACCCAAGTTAGATCTAGGCACAACGTGTAGTTGAATGAAATAAAATATTTCTTGAAAAATGATTGATGAGGGCTAGAGCTCATAACCCCTGCGGTAATTTTGTCACTTTTATCTTCAGGGTGGAGATCACTACATGCCAGGCTGCATTCTTTCATAGCATCTGAATCATTCTTATTGTCTCCACAAGCTGAAAATGAGAAACAGACTGGCAGGAAAGTTAAAATTTTCAAGGTGGAAAGAGCAAGGAATTGCCTGATTTGGTTTTGTTTTTGTGTTGGTGTTTTTTTTTTTTAATTAAAAGTTCCCGTTGCATTTTTGCAGGTAATAATACACTAAATTTTGCAATTCCTTTGTTTTAAACAAAAGTATAGTTTCCTAGATTTCGAAGATAAGCCAGAGCACCTGAATAAAAGGGCTTTCTTCAGTGCTGTCTATATCCAGTCTGGCTTTCTGTGAGCTGCAGGAAGGAGAAATATTTCCAAGGCACCAGTGGTTGCCATATCCTGCATGCAAAAAGATTCCATAAATGTCTGAAAACAGATGGAATGCAACTTTGGAGGAATAAATGGATTTTTAATTTTCTGAACATTTTGGATTCCATCTGGTTGAAGTAACTAAGTGACCTACTAGAATACTTATACCTTTCTTGTGTAACAGAAATACAGCTTGCATTGCTATTGACTGACGCATTCCTCATTAGTTCATGGGGTTTGCTTGCTCATACATTCGCTTATTTTTAATACTTCTGCCTGTATGTCAGGGGATGCACCTCTTCCCACATGTCAAATCTGAATGTTGGCCCTCTCTCACGTCATGATTTATCCTTGCAGCTGGCGAGGAGAAGCTCTAAACCCCCTGCCTAAGCCCACCTGACCTTAGTGGGAGTCTAAAGAGCTAATGTACCTCGGAGTTATCTCCCTTTTTTTTTTTTTCCAAGAATTGGCACATGGCAAAAAGCAAAATAAAATGCTCTTAGTTTTCTGTCTTGCTTAAAGACAAAGAATAAGAATGAGCAGAGGCTTTGTGTACAGGCACTAATTAGGTGGATTATTTCTGTTTGTTGTTTTTTGTTACTGCCATTTAGAATGTTGTTAAATGAATGAGAGTAAATACATGTGTGTTTTTAAACAGGAAATGAGCACTTCTCTATGAATAGGAAATACAGGCAACTTGAACTCATAAGAAAGAGGCCATAAAATATACTACTCTAAATAAAAAATTGATGACCTAGGTTTATGGAAAACGCCAGTTTTGTGCCTTTCACCTCGGTGAAAGGTAGAAACCAAATCTGTTCACCCTCCTTGAGAGAGAAGATGGGTCTTGAAAATCACTAATTTTAAGCCTGTGCTTAAAGTTGCACCACTTACGAGGTTGATTATTTATGATTGCCATACTGCCACTCAGAAAATTCTACTGAGAAGAAGTATTTTCCTGCTGATAAGTTCATAACTAATAGTTAGTAGGATATTGACAATGTGTTTGATATTAGTTTTCATACTTTTTGGCACTTGGGAACATTTCTCGCTATGAATATGGATAAAACATTCCAAAGAATGGGGAATAACAGCATTTTTTAATTTTTTTTTTTAAGGGTTGTTGGTGAGACTCCTTTCCACTTCTGGAACCAAGTATATTTGTGTTTCATTAACAGCTGTTACATTTTAGGATAGCAAGTTTCAGCCTGAAATCATTGAAAGTTTTCCCTTTTGCCTGACATATTACTGCTGTGTAAAAAAAAAAAAAAAAAGTGTGTTTGCTCAGTCCTTAATAGGACAAAACATAGCATTTCCAGTGCAAACAACGTTTATATAAAACTCTGGTCACCATAACCCCATAACTCAAAGTAGGCTTGTTTCTTCCCCCTGAATTTTGTGATTATGAACTTTCTGAGGGCTGGCAGGAGCGCACACAGGTTCAGCCAGCAGAGATCTGGACATGCTGCAGTCATGTTTTGAGTGTCTTTTGCTGGGGTCCAGGAATAAGTTTGCCTTGTATGGCATTGAGAAAATTGAATTCTCTTTTGCATTATGCACTTATGTAATTGCATTACTGTCTCTGAAGCCTTTTTTGCCCCTTATAAATGATTAAAACTCTACTCACACAAATTTGGACTGGGGAGACACACGTAAACCTCCTTATACAGAGTGTAAGTGGCTGAAAGACTCACAGCTGCCAGCACCAAGGGTTTGCTGTTTTGTCATTTTCTAAGAGTTTAGGGTTTTCTAAGAGAAGTCTGCATTCTGCTAATAGTACTCATCACATGCTCTCTCATTTGTATAATTGAGAAAATGACGAATATAATGAAAACAGTTCCATCTAAATAAGTTCTCTCTCCACAGTTAATAAAATAGTATCTACCCTCAGAGACCTGGAATTTCTCTGCAAACACTTTTAGTTAAACAAAGCATTTTGTGTACCTACAGTAAATGTGATATTTATTTTTTCATTATTCATGAAACAGCTTTAATGTCACTGCTGATTTTCCTGGTAAGATGTTCAACTCCAGCATACCAGGGCTCATGCTGAGTTGTAGCTGAAGATGTCATTCACAATAAACATGAGCCGCTGTGACACTATGACGGCAGAAGGTGAAAAATCTCTTTTCTTGTGCAAGGGCACGCATGTGTCTCTGTGTGAGAGAGAGGGAAGGAAAGAGATTTGATTGTGTTTACAAGATTCATCCATGGCACAGCAGGTAGTAGTCACATTGTAATATTCACCTTAACACAGCTAATTTGATTTTCAACCTGGTTATCATGCATTTAGACATAACGATACATGAAAATATATGCTCTAGCAGTGCATTTTAAATAAGGTTGCAGACTTTAAGTTGGAATATATTAGAAGTAAGCATTGATTTTTGCAGTTGCAGGAGTCCTGGAAAGCACTGCTCTGTGTATGTTACAAAATTAGCAAGGGGAAAGTGAATTCCAATGGATTCCAAGTCTCAGGGACTGCTGCCATTTCTGGGCTGAACTCAACAGGATGGGTGTCCCCCATATCTGACATCTCTAAAGATGTACAAGTTTTTTTCATTTTAGATCTTCACATACTAATGGAATTTCATTTCTGAGTTTCAGGTTGTCTTCTAACTGGAAAATGAAGAGTCAAAAAGTCCTGAGGCCTCTCTGCCCTTCTCACTGAAAGGAAAATGAGCAGCCTGGTCATAGGATGAATGTTGTCTTGGGTCACCATCAAGATCCTGACCTGCCTAAATGATGTGACACGAGGAAAGAGGTATGATGATGTTTGTCAAGAGCAGAGCCTCATTACTGCATCCTGGAGCAGCCTGAGAGATAAGGGGATCTATCAGCAATTTAATTATAGTCGTAACACACTAGCCTTCATGCGAGACAAAAAAAGGAATCTGCTGTTTGCACTGCGAGATTTCAAGCTCAATTTAAATCTAAAGAGGGTGGACGTGGTTGGGCATGATTTTGTGAATCACCTCCAGCACATTTGCACAAACAAAAGCAGGTAGAATTCCCCTGAAGCCAATAGAGTTGGGCATGTTTATAGGAATGGGGCATTTGGCCCAAATCCAGTTGGAGCCTTTGCAGTATAACACCTCTGAATCTTCAGAGGTTTTCTTTAGAGTCGTTAATACTGAGGCTGTATGTACCCAAGGTAATTATCCATCACTGTTTGAGCCTGGCCCAGGAATTGTTTCACAACATGTTGCCTCATTAGTAAAATATAAGGGAAAAAAAAACCCAGCAACAAACTGGAAACTAGGAAAATAAGGGTGCTAAAAGGAGGAGAGTGTGAAGAAAACAAACACAGTGGGGTGAGATCCTCTGATGGTGTAAATCAGTATCACCTTCTGTGAGGCTCTGCCAATTTACACCCTGTGATGCTCTGGCCCATGATTATTAGGAAAGTATGTTGTTGATATGCTCTATAATGGCTTCCATTACCAGCCCATGCTAAAAGAAGCAGCTGGTGAAAGTTATGTTTATGTTCCACAGATGGATTGGCAATGGCAGACACATAGCTCTGTGTCTGGTAAACAGGTGTTTTACTTTATGTTTGCTAGCTAGCCATAAGAAGTCAGATTCTTGGTGAGGGTTGCAGGCAAAGATCGGTTCAGTTGCTGAAAAGGAAGAAGCAGAGCTTTTTGGTTGCACTTTATTCTCTTTTAAAATGGCAAGCAGTGTCCCGAAACCCATCCTACCTCTTATCAGCACAATCAAAGTGACTGAGAAGAAAAATAACAGAGGAGAAAAAACCCCCAAGATGGTATTCAAATGATACTATCTCATCTCCTTTCTTTCTTGCCCATTTTCATCAGGAGAGGAAAACACTTTGGCTTCAGACAAAGTAAAAACTGCCTATAACACAATCAAAACTTCCTGTGCCAGAGGAGGGACTTTGCCAGTTAGTACAGTGCAGAACAGAATGAGTTAGAATTACAGCAGAGTTTATCTATGCCTTTGGTGGGAGGTAGAAATATAACCCCTCATTTTAATAAGTAACATTTTGCAAACCAATTCTGACACCTGTAAATTTAATACTTACATGACCAATGCAGAAGGATAACTATTGCTTTTCATTACTCAAAGTAAAGCATTTATTTTGACTGTGTTCATTAATTTCTGACTGCCCAAAAAACTAAAAAATAGCTGGGATTTTTTCTGATCTCTGAATGACAAATACTTCTAGATGGCAGAATGGCAACATGTAAGTTCCTTGGTGAAAATCACTGAGGCTTAAATTCTCTGAACTCCGAGGGTTTGAGAGCATTTTCACAAATACCCAGCAGTAGGCTGAATATTTGTTAGTAACTAATATTATGAATCACAGCGATACAGATTAAGAACTTGTAGTTGCAAATCAGATTATTATCCTGTTCTTTGAACAGCTCTAGGGAAAGCTCCTCAGTGTGCAGTCGAAGGAAGCAGCCTAAGGGAACAGAGCAGGCTGGTATCATTCACCCAAAACTTGCCCACACTGCTGATCCTTCTGGCAGGAGGTTAAATGCATCCTGCCAAGTCCTTGTGTCCTCACCATCGCTGAGTGTTTGGAACCAGTGGCCAAGGCAGGAGGAACAAGTGGTCCTCTGAGACAAAGAGGCGACCTGGGGAGTGGGAAGAGCAGCTGGGATGGCTGAGGAGCCTGGGAAGATGTTCACCCTTGGTGCTGTTAGCTCGTTGTCGCGCCGGTTTTACTGGGGCCAAACAGCTCCAAGGGGCAGCTCAGGAGTCGGGGCGCCGTGTCGGGGAGCTGGCTGCTTGGATCAAGCGCGAGCAGCTTTGGGCTCTGAGCTTCTGGAGCAGATATAATACAGGAAGGAATAGCGGGGAGCAGCAGGTGCTGTGGAAATTTATGTGCGAGCAGCAAGCCCAGGCGGCAGCCCCACAGGAAGAGCGGCGACAGTTACTGCGGCAGATGGTCTCGAGAATTATGGACATGGGGCCCGTCCCCAGCCGCCCCTATAAACTTCTCGAGCAGGAACCAACAAGGCTCCAGAGCCTGCAGGGCCAAGCTGGGCAGCAGGAGCGGTGGTGGTCAGGGCAAGCAGGCTCTGCAGCCCCACGCTGACCCGGGCCGTGCGGATTGATCCCTGAGCAGCGCTGCCGGCTGCATCTTGAACCAGTTGGGAATCCCAGAATAGAAGCACTGATAAAGGCTCATGAAGGAATTTAACTACCCAGACATCTGTTGAGTAACAAATACAGCTGAACATGCATCATCTCAGAGGTTCCTAAATTATGGTGAAGACAACTTTATGATCCAGAAAGTAGAGACTCCTGAGGAGAAGCCATCCTGGATCTACAGGAGTATATTAATGAAATTTGCAGATGAAACTTTGCAGGCGCATTAAAAATACAGCAGCATTGTGTTTTAGGATTAACTTTAGCAGAGCATCCTATGTGTTTAGAACAGATTGTCTTCCTCATCCATTTATTAATTTTTGCTGTTTCACAAAGTAAATGAAAGTTCAAGGCCACCTTCTCCTGCCTTTAAACCTGTTTGCATCATCCGTGCATATTTGAGATGGGCAGACTCTCAACTAATGCACTTTGCAAACATCTCTCTTGGATAACACACAGCTCATGAGAGAGACCAAGAGAATTACAAAAATGGATAGATAATAGCACTTTGCCTGTTGCCTTCAAAAGGGCATATATGCAAGTGCATACCTTTGCAGAAAGTAAATCATTTGAAACAAATGTTGCAGGGGATGAGGAATCTTAAGAAGCAGAAATATTGAAAAGATAATAATGAACAGCAAATAAAGCATGAGTTTTCAATAAAGCACAATAGCACGGAAGGCCTATAAAATTTTGGAGTACAAACAAAGAAACATTGCATCACAGGGTAAAGTTTAAATAGGGCTCTTTTCCTTTTTGGTTTATAAAAAAATAGAGATATAAAATGGGCTAATACACTGAAATAAGTGGCAAAAAGGTTACACTGATAAAAATTATGAACTGACAGACTTCTGAATTTTTGAAATATCTTTTAGAAGTTTTGATTTATAATGCCATTTAATGGGAAAAGAAAAAAAAAACCAAACAAAGAAAAAGCCCACAAAACTTAACTTTTATCCTGAAACAAGGGAATCTGTGAAATCTGAAGAGAACAAAAAGCTCTTAAAATTTGTCACATAAATTAGCTAATTTTTGCCATCTTCAAAGAAAAAGAGGCCCTGACTGAATCCTGCTTCATTCCTCAGATTCAATACAGGGATAGTGTCAGGTTTACTCTCTCATGATTCATCTCCTTACGTCTGGAAAATGTGTTTTTCAAAAATTTATACAGGAAAAAACCAATTTTTTTTCCTTTCTTTCAAAGTTTTAATTTTATTCATCCATTTCTTTATTACCGTTCTGTCCCAACATTTATTGTCTCAACCACTAGTACTAAAAAGCAAAACCTTTTTCTCATCTATTCAGGAAGGTAAAGTTTCAATTTACATTTGTAATAACAAGGTATGATCGTGTCTGCCGGATGGCAACCTTTGTAATCTTCCTGCTAAAAACCTGTTAATTAGCCTTTAGATAAAATATGCCTTTGTTATAAATATTTCCAGAAAAGAACAAAACTTTGCACTCATCTACATTAATCCTGACATCTGGTATAGGTCACACAGAGAAAGAAATCTGCCTGCAAAAGTTATTCCAATTCATAATTGTATTAAAACTATCAATAATTACACTGCACGCCATCAAGGGCTTTCTCAGCATCTAATGCTATTAAGCCTTTGCTTGGTCAAAGATTTCAGACTCTCCAAAGCATCACCTAAGAAGTCACAGAGGGTTCAGGAAATGTTCAGCTCTTTGATGAGGAAGAACCAAAAGCTCCTTTTTATCTTAATATTCAACTTCAATACACACACACACAAAAGAATATTCTCAGGAAGTCTGATCTCAGCGCAGGCACAAGCAATAGTGAAGACTTTTGTCAAAGGTGTGATCTAAGAACTACCTTTGCAAGCAAGGAATTTGGAAGGAGATGAAAAAAAAAAAAAAAGAGAATCCCTCTGTGGTTATTACTTCTGTCTGAGTTCCAGTTTGAATTGGACTCAGACAATAAAGACGGAAGACAAGTATGCTAGCAACAGGATAGCAGCACAGATCACCACTAATGAACTTCCCTTATGTGTCCAGGGAAAGCCCACAATGGATGGATTTGCTTGCTGTTCTCACTCAAAGTTAATTTCTAATCTGCAAAACCATTCTTCTATTAAGGGGCACCAAAAAACCCTAAAGGTAAAAAAACAAAAACAAAAACAAACAAAAATTTAGATGGCAGAATCTCTATCAACCTGGAGCTTCAATTTCTGTCTGCTGCACCTGGACTGACATACACAGTCACTGATCTGAGTCTCTTCAAGGTTTCAGCACCACAGTAGAAGCAAAGAACAGTGAAAGTCACTCATGGATCGCACCGTCAAGGAGGGAAGGTATAAAAAGCTCTGAACTGTCCCTGAGTAAGGTTATTAGTTTGAAAAGCACTTAGCTGAAACTCTTTCCTGGTGCCTTGACTCATGCCCTCTACTTCAGCAAAGCCAGATTATGGTGATTTGCCAATGATTTTGTGGCTGCAAAATGCAGGAAGGTATTTTAATTGCATTTTCCCCTGTGATCAGTTCTGTTGCCATATTCTGTGGTTGAAAACTTACTGGAATGTTTTAAATAGAACAAAGACCTGGTCAGCTATTGCCCTTCCTCTTTTCTACCCGAAGTGGTCCAGATTGTTTGGATGGAAATGCTACTTTAATCTGAAAGGCTTTTCACCTAGAAAGTGACTACAGATGAACCGTGCTGACAGGAACTCTACACAGTCACTGGCTGGGTTTTTCGCACTAGATGCTTTCCAAAGGAAGTACACTGAAATATTTGTTTCAAGTTTTGAAATGGAGTGGTGTGAACTGACTCAGTGCCATCAATATGCTGATTTACCCCAGCTGAAGTTCCTGAGCTGCACGAAAATCTCCCAACCTTTAATATTATATGTGAATCAGGCGTTTAGTGTTCAGCAGATTCTGGTGGGTTTGTTCCCACAAAAGGCAGGGAAAAGGTTTTTATCATATTCTGCCTAGTGATCAGCTTTGAAGCCTTAGCAGTGGATGAAATTCAAACGTGGTCCTATTTGCCCTAACTGAGAGGGTTAGACCAGTTGCTCTCTTCTTGCTTTTCACTCATGATGGAATTTTCACCCCAACATTCCCCCTAATTAGGGGTTTTCTGTCTCTCAGAGTCCCGTACTGGNACCTAAATGGCCCACCTGGAGATGCAGAAAGGGTGATTCTCAGGTCTTGAAAAGCCTCAAAAGATGCCCTCTTCATTCCTCTCCTGAACTGCCTGGTACAGCTGCTTACCTACTTCTGCCAAACAAAACCAGCACTTCTGTCCCCTGCCTGAAGTCAGCTCCTGCAAAGCCATAAAACATCCAACAGCATTTCCCATGAAATGTTTGTGTGTAAGCAGGACCTGGATTCACGTGGAAGACGAGGAGTGGGGGGTGGGAAGTAAGGGTTGATTACATCCCTTGGCTAGATTGGATCTAGTTCCTATCTTGTGCTAATCCACCCCAGACTCCTTGCGGTAAGATCCAAAGCTACATCAGGCAGATAACAGGAGAAGGCAGAGGGGGCTGGCCAGGGGTGTTTGTAAATAAATCTGGAACCTGGGATCTGCAGCCTGCTTGGTTATGGTTTTGTGAAAACGGAATTACAGCATAAAATGAAAGCAGGCTGTGCAATGAAAACAAGAGGAATGCCATCATCCAGGTTGGCTTGTACTGCAAACCACGCTGGTCAATCATCCGAGATGAATGGAGGTATCCGCTGAATAACCTCACTTTGCAACTTTTATGTGAAGGTTTGATAAATGAAGTCAGGGAGAGGTACAAGAAAGTGATTAAAACCAGCCTGTGCAAAAGGCAATGATAACCTCCCTGGGCTTTAAACTTTTTTTCTCCTTCTGCCTGAGTTTGTTGGATAATTAACCCTTTCATCCTTCGGTCTCTGTACACAAACAATTGTATATTCCTACAAAGCAGCTGCCTTTTGGCAGGCAATTTGTCATTGGTAATAAATTGAACCCAGCGTCAAGGCAAACCACTTTCAACGGGGATGGGTACGGCCAGGTACCATGATCTGGAATTTCCTACTGGCCTCACTGTAGCAGGAGACTTTTCCCAAAGTTTAGCCCCCTGATTTTTTGTCTCTGGATTCACTGAGATGCCCAGCAGCTTGCTTAGGCAGCTCCTTTTAGGCACCTTCTTGAAAGAACATGCCTCAGGCCATGCTGGCCAAATAGTTTTAGGGGATCTTAGTCTGTTGTCCTGTTGTTGTAGAGCTTGAATGGGATATTATGGCCACCAAAACAAAAAGGAACTCTGGCATTTTTGATAAGCATGGGGCCAGAGTTCCTCTTCGTGGACCTGGAGCCATCATCTGTCAGGGTTTGTGGTAAAATTCGTTACTGGCTTGGAGGATGGCTTGAGCATGCAGAAAAGCATTTTAAGTTTAACAGAGTTCCCATGCCTAGGCATAGCCCATTGTGCTCCTAGGTGCTTGCTAGGGTTAAAAAGAAAGGATCTAGAAAAAGGGTCATACAAGCAGACCCTTACCCAAATAGAGGCTGCTGCTTATTTTGATTGCTCCATTTTTGGTCCCCACAACCACATCAGGATACCAAATCGGAGGCTTATGGAAAAGCAGCTGTCAGGAGACTGAGAGGGGCTCTCAGGTGAAGATTTAGAAGTCAGCATTGACAAAATGCACAGAAGCTTACTTGCATGTCAGAGGAATGAGCTTTTGTAGGGGGACCTAGCCCAAAGAAAGGCAGCAGCACCACCGCCTCAATTGAACAAAGCTCTTTAAACCCTCACTGAGAAGCAAAATCTCTGCTGAGAAATGTCAACAGAGCTTTTACAACAGCCTGAAAATTAATTGTCCTCTGAAATGGCAGTCCTCAATTTAGGCTTAATCTCTCTTGCATTACTCAGGTAGCTATTGTGAAGTATCACCCCGCTTGCTGCTCTTGCTGACAGTTTCTATATCCCTTCACCACACCCACTGGAAGGAAAACAATCACATAAATCCCTCTTGCAGGGCATGCTCCAACTTGTTTCTTATTGTGGGGCAAATTTATGGTCACGTTTACCATGTAATCTTTAAAGGGGGCTGGCTGGTGGTTGAAGGTCTAAAATTACAGATGACCTGCGTGTAAGCAAAAGTGGATTTGTTAAAAAATCTGTATTCAAGGGAGGGGAGAAGGGGGTGAGAGAGGAGAGCTAGATGGTCCCACGTGCAGTTCGTGACGTTTCCTAAAAGAAGCCCCCAACCTTCACGGAAGGTAGAAAAGCGATTTCCATCCCGTGGCTCTAAATATGTGTTTATCCCACTGGCACGGTGTGAGCATGCCCGGTTGGGATGATTTAGCACTCTGCTGATGACTACCAACGGAAGGACTTCATGTGAAAAGGTAGTCTGCCACGGCTAATGGGCTCTTGTTTCAAAGGGATGCTGTGTGTACATTACTAGTGTAGGGAGAAGGTGCAGAAAGGCCTCGGCAGACATTAGGAATGGAGTGTTGTTGATGATGAAAAGGCACTTTGCTGTTGAGGGAATGGTGGGAGAGAAAAGGCGTATCTGTCTTTTTGATTAGAAATGCATGCTTCCTTTCATCATCTGAGCTGAAAAATTGGCTCCTGCTCTTGGTTTATGAAACCATTTTTCTTTCCCTTCTTTCCCAGGTTTGCAAACTCTTTAATAAATTAGTTACTGTGAGGTGCATGGGTGCAACAATCACCTTAGAGGCTTTTCCCAAATGCATCTTTAATATTTTATAAGTATTTAAATAGATTTATTCAATGTGAACAGCCTGATTTATTAACACTGGCACTCTGGCATGGAAAGGGGGTTCAATACAAATTATGTTGTGTCAGAAATTCTTAGCAGCTAGATCTCAATTTACCAATGGATTCTTGGAAGTCAGGAAATAATAGGACCCACCCCATGTTAATATTTAATCACTCTTTGGTGCCAGATAGGAGAAGCTGTGGAATGAAGGAGATGCAATGAGGGGAGCCCTGTATTACATTAAAACATACATCATGCGTTCACTTCTTAGATGGGGAGGGGAGAAGCGGGTCAGTTGTTGTGGTGAGAGGCTCAGACCTGCCACGGAATAAAGATGCTTTGTCAGGCTCTCAGATGAAGGTAAAGTCTCACCACAGACATGTGAGGGAAGCCTGAGTGACTAGGTGTGAAATTTTCTTCCCTCTCGGCGTCCCAGGATACGTAAGGATGCACACCTTTCCTTGTGCCTGTTCAGCAAGGAATGGGTGGCAACAGAAATGCTGAACCTGATGTGATAGCTGGAGCTGGAAAGAGCCAGAAACTCCCACAGAGGTGACTTATAAAGCACTTTGTAACGATGCAATGAGGTGGATGCTGCCAAACCCAGTGCTGTCCTACTTATTTCATGTACCAAGGTGCAGGGTCCTCTGTAGGTTTTTCTGTTTTGGATTACCCCAAGTTCATTTTCACCCTGAAGTGCCACATAATATTATTTTTAGTCAGCATCTCCCCCACAAAAATGAGTGGGTTTTATTTCTGCGTGGAAACACCAAACCACCTTCTCAACAAAGATTTTGTGTGTTAATTTAAAACGCAAGGAAGCTCAGAAGGAACGCGGTGGTGTTCTCTCACTTGAACAGAAGAGAGGAGCATAATGGTGCAATTTCAAAATAACTGCATATCAGCGAGTCTTTCCTGAACCACTGCACCCAGGGAATATCTCAGGATGGGTCATAGTGATGAATAGGAAACCCTCCAGTCATCAAAACTGCCTAGCCATAATTGCAGGCTCCTGTGCCACAGGAGGGTGTGAACTAGGGAAGTGTGGTAGAAGTGCCTGGAATAACACTGGCTGAAATATTGGCCTGCATCTGAAGTCCTGGTGACAGTGAACCAGTCTTCTGGTAGGAACTTTATTCATAATTTCCTCTTCTCACTTAATTATGTTTATTTCTATCCCTTTAAGCAAGTAGTGTGTTTAGTTTCCCTATGTGCATTCTTTACTTAAAGGAGGAAGAGTTCAACTGCCAGTCGTTTGTAATGTTAACATTAAGAAAGTTGGGTGATGCTTCAGGGACTAAGACAAGAGTCTAATCCATACATCTCATCCTGCCAGAGTGTGGTTGGAATGGTTTATTTTAAGGTTATATTACCAGGGGAAATGTCTTCGTTTGTGATAGTTGCCTGTTCCTGTTGGTAGCTTTAAGAAGAATATTTGGAGGGGGAAGGTAAATAGAGGACTGGAGCAGACCACTGTGTTCGATTTCTTTATGCAGTTCGTGGTTAACTTGAATTTATTTATGTGGGGTGTGTATTTTTGTGGGGTGTATATCTGAGACTATTTGGCTGACATGGTGAAAGATCCGGAGCAAGGTCAGCTCTATGCCACCACCTAGAGATCTCCACCTAATGGGCTGCAAGGCAGGCTGGCTGCTCAGGGTGGGACGGTTAGTCTCTTCCACGTGGTAAATTTTTAGCTATTATTATCACACTTATGCTGCTCCTTAAGAGTAAGGAGAGATATTATGGTGTGCTTTACATAGAAGTGAAACATATGGAGTTGCACCTGTATCAGCTGTGAGAATGATCACAGATTAAACTTCTTTCCATTCCAGGGAAGGAGTGTGTCCTGTGGCTTGCAGGGTCACAGTTACAGGTTTTGGTTACAAGAGGTCCAGGTTTCTAATGAAGTATTTATTTAGTTATTTAGGACTTGCTTTGCTCAGATGGGTAAGGAGGTGTTTCCTTATGCATTATCCTAGGAGTCTGTAGCTGATCTACAGTTCAAGTTATCTTTTGCTTCTACATGGTAAAAAAAAAAAAAAAAAAAGCAAAGTTAACTTCTTAAATTCACTGATTTGCTTTTTTAAACCAATTTTAACATCTAATCTCAATGTTCTTAGTAATGGCTTATTAAGTCTTCACTGTGCAACATTTTGTCCAAGCAGGGTGATGCGTTTGGTTGGCAATCTGCTAGAGTCACAAGAAGAGATGATTTTATCACTCTTATCTTAGGAAAAGAATACCATCATCTGCTCCAAACTCAAATACATATGAATAAATTTTACCAAAGTTTTTTTTCAAGCTGGGGATAGATAGGAAAGAAAAGGAAAAAAAGAACATCAGAAGGAATAGAACAAGTTTCGCGATTCATACAATCACTGTGGCTTCCTAATGATAAAACATTATCATGAAATTTAAATATTATTATATAATAATACAATATTACGGGGTGGGAATGGTGAAGAGCATTCAGTCTCAACTCCCCTGACATGTGCAGAGACACCTCCCACTAGAGAAGTTTGCTCAAGGCTTATCCAGAACATCGCCAGGGTTGGGGCACGCCCAGCCTCCCTAGGCAACCTGTGTGTATGTATATATATATATATAATGCATATGTGTTATGCTCTTCAAGGTCAGTTCAAATATATGAGGCATAACTGTTGATATGAGGAAAAATATCAGGGAAAATATTGTCATGAAACACTGCAGGAATTTGAAACGTGCAATGGGTTTTTTCAGTTAAGTCTTTCTATTCAGAATCTCACCTAGATTTATAACGAATTTGATCAACTAGAAATAAGCCTGAAAGCACTCGAATTCCCGTCCCCTTCTTCCCAGAGGAGACAGCAATTAAAACAGATGAACAGTCAGAAACGGTCCTGCTCTGGTCCTTAGGACAGTTACAAAGTCCTACTCTCTGTGTGAGTGAGGCCAGAGTGGTTATCTTGGAAATCTGAATGTGATTTTAATTATAGCTTTTATTATTGGAGCAGCTGTAACCAAGATTTTAACAGTCAATTATATATGGAGCTTTATTGGGAAAGGGTGTTTAATATTAAATAATCATTGCTAACCATGAACATACCTAATATTATAATAAACTTTATTTCAAAGATCAGCAAGAGATAAAGGAGTTAAATATAGCTGTACAGTCTGCAACAATAGCATGAGGGAATACAATAGCGTGAGTGAATTCATTTTATTTGGAAGCAGAAAACTCTGGATGTTGTTAGATTATCTTTTTGAGAGCATAAAGTAAATGTTTGGTAACCAGAGATTTGTATTGCTAGAGAGAATCACTTTCACTAAAGCTACAGTAACCAAATGTTTAAATGTGCAGGGCTGAACTGTCAAAGCGCGTAACAACATCTTTAAATAAAATGGAAGCAGCCAGAGCTGCCTTTATCTGTGTCCTCCTCTGACAACTGCTTAAGGTTCAATTCTGTTCCTGCTGAAGTCAGGGAGGAATCTCCTGGCTACCTGAAATGATTCATGGCACGGATCTTACCGGTGGAAAAAAGGGGGAAGTCCTGAAGCACCAAGAAAAGTGTGCTGCTGTCCCCCAGCAGGTGAGTTATTCATACCTGTGCTGAGCAGCACTGCCAGCCCACAGAATCCATAATTGTGCCCCGAGCCACTTGCAAGGGCCGTGTCAAAGACAAAAACCTTAATCTTTCCTCAGGAGATTTTTTTTTTTAAATCTTCGTGTTCTAAGTCACTGGACATCTTTGGCAGCTATGATGCTTATGTTTACAGCTTAACTAAGGGCTCAGAAAACCTCTTACACTATTTTTAGTTTATTTTAATCAAAGCAAACAATCTCTGATAACCAATGTTAGGCTACGAAATCAGAAGGACTTGTGTGGCAAAACCTGCCCCAGTCCCACAGCTCTGAAGCACTGAGAAAGTGCTGGCTGGGCCATAATGCCTGGTAGAGCACGGTTTGTTCTCTGGTTGGGTTTTTTAATTTTAAATTTATATTTGTGTCAATGGCCTGTTCGGCCTCAAGAAGGAGTCCTGCTGCAAGGCAGGAGGCAGGATGTGAAGTGAAATGTGAAATGCAGGGACAAGGCAGGCTGCACCCATCCTGCAGACCACACTTTCACACTGGCAGGAGAGCAAGCTAGGTCTCCTCTGTTCAGCCCCTTTTTNTTTATTTATATTTGTGCTGGAGCCTTTCTCCTCAGTCCCATTCTTCTGATTGCCTCTGTCTGGGCCTGGTGGACCAATGTTCTGCAAACAGTGTTTTTGTCAGGGTATGGACTGAAGTACTCCAACCAGAGTTCCCCCCCCGCACACACTTCTCCCATTCCAAAATGCAGCTCAAATTCTTAATTGGGTAACCTGAACTTCTCCCTAATCTGCGTGTCAGCGTGTATGGATGTAATGGACATGTCAGTGCTGTGTACACTAACACTTTTAAATCATATAATGAGCCTGTTCACTAGAAGAATAAACACACAGTGCAATTTAACTGCAAACTGGGGGGATACTGAGAGGAATGTTGGCTGAAAGGTTATCTACTATGTGAAAGCAGCTTTTTCCTTTTGCAGATTTTGGGGGTGATCTGTAGCACTAGTATTCTTAATTTTGAGAATGGTTTGTCTAATTGTTTGAGTGGTGGGGGGAGAGGAAAAGAAATTGAGGGAATTTCTTCTTGCAAGCACTTTTCAGTTCCTAAGAGGCTTTTGTGCTGCCTGTGCAAGCCCACAATTGGATATTGCAGAATACAGTGCTTTTATGCAGAGAAAAGGATTAGGAAAAAACCCCAAAGGTGAGAAATATAACAAAAGGCAGTGTTTGGAATTGCACTGTTAGGAGAGACAGCTGAAGTCAATGGGAGCTTGATCCATGAAAGCACAGCGGGACCATACCATATATAGGAAAGCACAATCTGTCAAAATTAAGTATGTAGTTTATGGTATGCTTTTTGTTTGAAATAACATATTACCTCCTATTTATAGTAAAGCAGACTAAACAGTTCTATATGTCTGCATTTAAGATTTTCAGACAGAGAGTAAGGATACCTTTTACCTGGAAATTGTAGAGTCAGAGCTCAAAATTGTTAGCAGTGATAAATGAATACCTGCGATTTTACAGGCATATAAATCTCAAGCTTCTGCTTACATAGCCCTGCTCTGTCTGCAGTATTGGCTGCAGCTGAATCTCACTGCTGGAGGACTACTAGGAAACAAATGAACTTGCAATGCATAGTATCTTAAAGGAAACTATAAATGGGATAGGTCAAGGACTAGGCATGTAAGCGACAGGAAAAAAATCTTCCTTTTAGTTTATACAACTCCTGCTTCCATGTCTGTGCAGATTCCTAAAAAGGAATAGTAACTTTTCGAGGCACTAGGCCTGTACATATTTCCTGACCTTATAATTCTCACAGTTCTAGACATTCCAAGGTAGGGGGTCATTCAGACAGAGTTGTAATTTCTCGTGCATATTTATTTCCAAAGTATCTTTTGCATAGTTTCCCAGTGAAGTCATGTGCTAGGGCTGGGGAATGCTAAATAGGTTATTTTTCACTCTTGCATATAAAGGGCCTGTCAAAAGTGCACTGTTTTGGACTTAGCAAGTTGAAAGTGAGGAAACCAAAGCATGATGTGTGGAGCCTGTCCTTCCTAACCCCACTGTGAGCTGGGCTCCCAACCTTCCAACGGGAGGTGATGTTGGAGGGTTCAGGAGCTCTGGTTTTGTTATCAGAGAGCATTTTAATGATCATGAAAGCTCTGAAAGCACACATGGCCCCAGAGGAGCTTGATATGGGCCTTCCCCAAATCCTACATTTTGTCAACCCTCTGCTGCTAGGTTTGTGCTCCTTTTCCTCCTCATTGTGTAAATAAAAACACAACAAATTTCAGGGGGGAAAAGGTTGCAGAAGCTCAGCCTTTCTGTAAATAACCTTAACTAGTTGTGAAAGCACATTTTGAATTCATTTTCCCAGTCCTTCAAGACACATATTTCTTTTCTGAAGTAATTATATTTATCTGATCAAAGAATTAGATACACCAGGGACCAGCCAAGACCTTGTGGATTTTGAATATTCATTTCTCATAATCCATTGGCCGGGCAGCAACTAGAAGTTATCTACTGTCTGGAAGAGGTTTACACAAGGTATTTGTCTGGCCATTTTCAAAAACAAGAGCCTCTGCTATAAGTCTTGCAGATAATGTATTGAGTCAGAAGAGTTTGCCCACAGTGCTGGGCATGCCCTGCTCAAAGCAGCTGTAGGGAAAGTCAGACCTCAGTTTTTATCTAGGGATGTCTAACTAATCTAAATTGAAATGTGGGTACTTTCCTTTTGAACTCAAAATGCATGCAATGCATTTGGGACTGAAGGTTTCAAAGTCTTGTTGAAAAGCTTACAAAAAATCCTGGGGAAAAAAAAAAAAATAAAACCTTTTCCTAAGATTTTTGAAAAGAATGACAAGGGGAAGATCCTGTGGAAATTGCGATTGCTCTCACAGATTGCTGGTTGACAGTAAGTAACATTGAATAAAACCCCAGCTAGGCTACAAATGACATATGGAGACAATTTCTGCCTCAGCTATATTTACCTTTCCCTTTGCTCTAATGGGAACAGTGCATGGATACTGAGACAGAGCTTGATCCTGTCCGGTTTTGTGTATGGGAAGAGGTTTGGAATAGCTAGGTTGACACAAGCTGTTCTAACTGAGAGGGTAAGGTGGTGCAATGAGCCAGATTTAGGCACGTGGAGGGACAGCTACAAGGTGATAGGAGTGAAATGCATTAAGTGCTGCCTTTTGCCTTTATCATCAGAGGATCACTGAAATGTAAGACTGGAAAGAAACTCCATAGGCCATATATTCTGTTCTCCTGCTCAAAGCCAAGATCAATTATACAGCCATCCCTGGCAGCCATTTAAGTAAAGTATTACTGGAATGAAGAGATATTCTTTTTATTTAGAAGGGGTAATACTGCCAGCACAGTGAGTTTCTTACCTCCTGGAAAAAAAAAAAAAAAGAAGGAAAGAAAGAAAAAAAACATTAAAAAAAAGAGGTTATTGCAGCTCTCTAAGAGTTATCATTCAAATTAGCTTGGATGATTTGCTTGGGATCATTGGAGAAGCCTTACTAGAAGAGATAAGTGGAATGTAAGATAGGATATATGGAAGTGAAAAATAAAGGAGATATGGTCATAGTAAGGCAAAGGAACAGGTTGAACAGGCTTCCAGTTGAGGTGGTGAGCTCCAAAGACAATATTTAGGCAACAGCTGAGTTAGCATGTGGAATTCAAAAATAAAAAGAGCTGTGGGTTGTATCTTTGAGCTTTGAATTATATCTTTGAGCTTTGAATTACCAGGTGATTCTTTCAAAGGTTAAAAGTGAAAGGCTTGCCTCCCTTTAATTGCTGTCAAAGGTGGGTGTGTGTGTGTGTTTGCTTACACAGTGCTGTTTTTATTCCCCCTGGAAAAAAATACACAACAATTTTAGTATTCTTTTTAAAAATGAGTTTTTAATTGTCTAAAGGAGAGAGAGAGAACAAACAGCGTTGCGCTTCTTATCTATGGGGGTCCTGCTTACCTCTGCTGTGCGCGTATCACTCCCTGACTGACTTGCAATTCATTTTTTGAAAGCCAGCCTACCTCATTTGACTTTTGTCAGAACTGCAGTTTTCTCTGCTGTACTTTTAAGTGTAAACACTGCGATTATTTTCAGAGTGTTATTGGTCATTTATTTTATCAATCTAATATTCTTATATTATGAGTCTTACAACCACTATTAACTGTTTGGGGTCATTTCGTGTCTGTACCCCAGAAAACTGCTCCCAGTGTTATTACTTATTGGTCATAATCAATTAGGGAAGTTTTTAGACTATGGCAGTCTTATATAAATACACTGGCAAAGTTCACCTCCTATGATTTCTGACAATTAAATTGTTCTGTCACTTTGGGACCTTCATTAATCTCAACTTGTCATCCTTGTTTATGCAGGTTATAATGGCCTGTGTGTGTAAGTGAAATGAGATGCTAAAAGCCCTTGGCTGTTTAACTCTTTGATGAAAGTCAAGCAGGAATACGATGTTGAAGGGAATAGCTGGGGTTTTTTTCATCCCCGAAAATAGCACTGTGGAAATGACTGCACTTTTTAACAGCTAGCTTTCAAATAAGTCAAGGAGGAGTTTCACAGAGGTTGAAGGAAACAGTTGACAGTACTGTTATCACAGCCCTTTATGTGTCTGCACGAGTACACATAGAAATAAAGACATGGCAACGCAGATTGCTTTCTCTTCCAGGAAGGTGGTATAAAGACATCATGTCGCAGCAGAGGATTCTCATGGCCAGAGATTTTCAGATAACCTTGCAAGATCGGTGTGGCTCAGGTCTCCAAAGTCTCTTGAAACTCAGAGGTTTGACTACTATTATTGTTATTATTATTGATAGGCATTTTGGTTTGGATAATTCTGGCAGACTGATTACTTGGGACTGCCGCAGGCACAACTCTGAGGACTTTGGGAAGAGAAAGGCAGTCTAAAGAATTTAATTTACTAATTAAGTTCCTGGAGGAGTTAGTAATTCTCTTCTTCCCTAAATTATCTCCTAAAATTTGAGGACCTGCTCTGTGATGGCTCCAAATTCAGATAGTGGTTTACCATCTCCTGCCCTTTTCTTCATGTTTTAAGTGGATTGTAAATGCCTTTTCAGAGTGGTCACTGTGCAGCAGCATCGTTGTTACTTGTATCATTCTCAGGCAGAATTCCTCAGTGACCCTTCTTTCTGGAGTGGCCTCTCACTTTACAGCCCTCTGAATCATCATCACATCCTCACCTGGCACCGCGCAGGTACCTTTTCCTCCATGAGTTCATGGAACCCAGTGTTTCCTCTTGGGCAAGTGCCTACTGAAATTGAAACCCAACCTCAACAGAGTCTTATTCTCATTTGCAATTGAAAGCAAGGGGCCAGGTCAAAGCAAGCAGCGCAGTGTCCTGTGCTGGCAAAGCTGGAGGTGGAGCACAGGTGTCCCGACCTGCTCTGAGCCTCCATCCATTCACAGCTGGCCAAGGTTAAAAAATAGCAATAGTCTGGGAGTTATCCATCTCAAATCTAAAAGGAGTGTAATGATACGCTATTCTCTGCACCCTGAGAAACATACGAGTGACATCTTCTCTCAGAGCACTAATTACCATAATTCTTAGACAAGAGAGAGATCCAGAACACTGCACAAATTATCACCCAATATCTTTAATAAATGTGGATGGTAAGTTACTTGCAAAGGTGCTGGTTAATAATCTGGAACACACATTCCCAGACCTAATTCATTTCAGTCAGGTGGGATTTATTAAGAATTGTACTGTCATGCAGTAGTGTGAGGCAACTCTTCAGTACAGTTACTTCACAGATCAGCAAAGGAGAAATACGAAACAGAGACAAACTGGTTTTGACTTTTCCAAGTGTTGGTCTATGAACATCTCTTTGACATTGTGCAGTAAAATCCAGTGGCACCCATCAATCTGTTGTAAAAAATGCCAGTAACTGTGAGTTAATGGCAGGGTTTCCTAACAGCTAAGTTACAAAAAGGAAAAAATGGTAGAGCTGCTCTCCCATTTCTATTTGATCCAGAGCTCACATCATGACTGTGTTTCTCTGAAGGAGAAGGGAATGCAGGTGACCTTGCCCCTGATAAGTAACACCTGTGTTAATTACTCAATTCAGCCTCACCCCGGTGACTCACAGCTGTATCAAGTAAGGATAAGTGTGATAAAAGGAGTGGGTGAGCCAGGGAGCGGGGGATCATGAAGGAGAAGGAACCTTGAGGAAGCGGGAAGGAGAGGCTCATGAAGAAGGAGAAGAAGGATGATCCTGAGGAGAGAGAATCACTGCTGAGAGGTCAGTCTGGGTCTGATGGGGTCAGAGCCTGTTGCTGGAACCTGCAGTCACAGCCTGGCTGGGTAAAAGCCTGCACTCAGAGGCTGCAAACTGATCCCTGCAGTCAGAGTCCAGCAGGAAATATCCAGCAGTCAGAGGCTGCAGGGAAACCTCCAGCAGGAGCTGCTGCAGGCAGGGTCAGGGAATGGTTGGAGTCAGGATGGCTGAGGTGTACAGAGGAATAAACCAGGGCCCTTTTCATGCTGTGATGAACAAGAGGTCTGTGTCTCTGCTCATTTCTACTCTCTAACAAGAGGGCTGCTGCAACATTTCTCTTTTCTTTCATGAGACTAATTTATAGAGAAAAGCAAATCCCTTGTGCCTCAAGGATGTCCATTTTGGATGTGGCTGCCTTTCCCTCTTGCCTAGAGAGGAAACAAAGTAATGGGCTCCTACCAAAGATGCGTCAGTATGTGTCCCTGAAGTTCAGCGGGATAAATGCAAGTCTTGGAGGCAATCTGCCAGATGTTATTTGTCGAAGCTGCCTCTAGGCTGCTCTGAAGCATACCAACACATAAGTCAGGGCAGAATGAGAGTCAGGGCAACTTTCCAGTTTTTTGGTTGTTTTTTTTTTTTGCTCCCAGAGGCTCTCCAGGGGAAGCTAAGTTTAGGAATAGAGAAACAAAGACCGTGAAAATGAGATTGGTGCAGGGTCTAATGCTGGGGCAACTATAAAGCGTCGTATATGTAATTTCACAAATTTTGAGCACAAAACAATGCAGGTGTATTTCTAAACACTTAGGCGTGTGGTGAAGGGACATAAATCAGATGCAAATACTAGTGATAGCATTACTACTTCTGCTTTGGCAATGCCATCTGATCATATACTTTAGGAATGATGTAAGGCTTTAACAGGCCTTTTGAAATAGAATTTTTAAAAGATACACTGGATTTTACTCAGGATCATTCTAAGAAAACCTAGAGTTTAGCCCATTCATTTCCACCCCCGCCTTTGTACATACATATAAAATAAACAGACCAAAATATATGTAGTATTGGTTGCAAAATAAGTGATTCATCATGCAAAAGTGAAAAAAAAACTCTTGCCCAAATAAACATAACGTGGTGGTGAAACACTGTTCTTGAAGTAACAACCCACAAAGATGCTGTTGCTTGTATTCTTACATTATCATCTTCCTATGAACAGACAGTTTACTTAGACTGCTATCTATGGGGAAAGTCTATTTTTAGCGTGTATTTGTACACTGGCCAGCATAGCCAGATGCTGATGCCTAATACTTGCCTATTGAAATTGAAAAGACAGGACTTCTGTAGTTTGAGAAGGGAACGCTGAAAAAAAGCCGACTGTACTGTGCAAAGGGTGGATATTTAGTCCTTACCCTCCATTTCTTTGCAACAAGATATAGCATTAAAGAGATGACAGTGATGTATTTGTTATCCTACCTGATAGTCTTGCATATTTTTTTTTTTTCACCTCCTCTTGCAGTTTTACCTTACTGACGTTCTCCATCTTAATGTTTGCATCTTTTGGTAGTATGTAAATTACATTTAGTACATAATTATGCACAGCCGCAGGGTTGCATAAATAAATTTTCATCAATTTTGCACGTCAACCCTGAAAATGAGTACACCTGTACTAGCTCAAGACCTGGAAACTGATTAATTGCACCAGGACCACTTAGCTCAGGTGGGATTCTGCCCTGAGCTCTCCCACTTGCAGAACCTGGTCAGTCACATCTGCACAATACTGTGTCATCTTATAGATGTATATGGAGAGATGTCAGAAAACAATTACCGCCTCCCCCAAAAGTGCTGGCAGAGAGTGGAGCTCTGTGGTGGTGCTCTCAGGAAGAGAAGTGGGGTCAGCTGAAGATGGACACTTGGGGCTTTGACTCAGTTTACTTTTACATGTAAAACTCAGAAATTTGTTTCGTGAGACTGATTTTAAAATGTTTTTTCAGAACGGTATTTGTATGAACAACAACTTTGATGAAAAATGGGGATTTTCATGTTTAGTTTCCTTAGAAGCAGTTTTCCAGTGTTCATTCAGAGTGTTTTAATGAAAATTCCCACTTTAAAATAATTTCTGAAACATTTTGTAGATTAACTTGGAGAGAAGAGGGATAAAATGCAACTCACATGCCATTTATTTATCAATTACAGCCATCTCATATCCTCTGTGTATGAATCTGTTCAGTTTAGCAATACTAATTAAACAAACTGTGGCTTTAAAACCTCACAATATATTTAAATGAAATGTTTTAATTTTTTTTTTAAATGAGCGGTCTCACATAGTTAATTAGTTTGAAGTTTTGCATAATAACTGAAATATAGGGATGTACAGGGGCTAGATACTATGGTCATCAAAGTGTGTGTGTGGGCACTCACATGTCTTTGAATACCCAGCAAACACTTTTGGATCCCTACATGTGAAAACACACAAGCATGTATATGTATATTTACACATGCATAAAATCACTGATGGAACTACTGGTGACTACCTCTCCAGGCAAATAAGGCTCATAAATTGACACATTTTGCTTAATCTGTATGTAAAGCATGTTACACATCCCTGTTACAATGCAGACATCTTAACTTTAAATGAGACGAAAACAAACATAAAATTAGCACTTTAGGGAACCCCCTACCACTCAATTTGTGTTGGGTTTAACACCTTCTTATTTTATATATCCTTCTACATAAACAGTTTTATATCAGCCCTTTATATGGTGCCTTCAAAGAATTAAATGTTGAGCTGTTTAAAAGCACTAATTAGCAGCTTTAATACAAAGGGGAGCATAGTTATTAGTGAAATCTTGTAAACCTAGAATACCCTTCGGGCCCCATCATTTGTGTGTGAAATAACTCAATAAAAATATTATATTGTTAATCACAAAAACCTTCAAGGGAAATACTAAATCTGGGAAGAAATATAAACTGTACCTTTCCAAACAAAGGAAGAAAAGTGACCGTCCACATTAAAGCAAAGCCATAAAACCCCCAAAAGAATATATTCATTGATAAAATGCAGCTTGTTTCCTAGTAAGGGGTTTGCAATGTGTAACCTCGTGCACATACAACAAGAAACATGCATTAATGGTGTTTAGTTTAAACACAGCTAGTGACATATTTATTAAATTAGCACTTCATTCCTTTCCGAAATGCACAGAAAGGGCAAGGCTTTTGCGGAAGGTAGCTTTTGCTAGTGGTGAGATAATCTTTGAATCTTTAGTTATTTTGATGCAATGCAAATTATACGCACACACATATGTATATNATTAGAGATGTTAAAGGCACTGGGATCAATCTCACACAGATTTTCTTTGTAGATAACTAAAAGTACCTTTAATTTTTTTTTTGATGCATTGAAATTATGCTCAAAAATGCTGAGTTCTACTTCTTCCAGAACTTCGCTCATGTTTTATGTTAATAGTTAATATTTATGATGCAAGTAAATAATTACATTCTTAAATGTTTAAAAATTACACTTATTCCAACATTATGAAGGAGGTAGTGTTTCTAATTTATACAATGTAATGGAGCTGAGTGGCACTAGATGAAAGAAGAAACCTCCACAAACATGGAGAAAATCTTCTGACTGACAACTAATGCTTAAGACATAAAATAGTAAGACCTACAGAATTTAGAGATGCTAAAAAAAGACATAGAACATTGTTTTTATGGGTAATAGGTTATTTCTTGAGATGGAGCTGAAGACTTTCACTTTAAAAAATCTAACTCTGTGCCAGTGCTTCACTGAAAGGTGTTTGATCAGTACTTTTAATTTTAAATTTCAAGGGAAGAAATCTGGGGTGTGTTACCCTTCTGAAATTATTATTTTTATAGCAGTTTTATATGCCATCATGCAGTATCAATATTTTTATCTGATATCATTCTTCCCCTCACATTTCCTAGGAAAAAGATTAGGAGGGGAAGCTCACCATACACATTTTAACCAGTATCATCATAATGATTGTTTGCTGATTTTAGTGCTAGTGGATTTTGTATTTTTTTAACAGGAAAAGTAAATAAGCATAGTTTCTAATATTTGAGGAGAGTTTTAAGTAGAAATTTCCCCATAGTGAGCAATGTCTATCCTTTCCAGCTACGGGCTACTATAAGAAACAGATTTCTTCAAAACCCCAGTATATTTGCTGTGAATATATTTTTAATGTATTTCTCTAACATGAAAGAGCTGGCCAGATCTTAAAGTTTTGGGTTTTTTTCTTTTAGTATGTCAAGCTTTGCTTTTTACGGTGTTTTATGTTACAACCTAATTAGTATCTTACAGTGCCCTTACATGTACTTAGGGTGTAGGGTTTCACTAAATACACTGAACGTTTTATTTTGGGGGACCTCCGTGACACACTCTGAGCAGTTTTTAGGCAGGCTAAGAATATGTTTCCAGTCAATCAAGCCTCTAGAGATAGGTTATCCACCTCTGGCTAATGCACTGCTATAAAACCTTCACCGGTTCTGACTGCGTGATACAGTCTTTTATTAAACCCCTGACTGGGATTCAGGATATGGGGGAGGGGGACAATTATTTCCAGTACTTCATAAAGCCTACTTCAACAAATTACCTGAAGATTAACTAATAGCAGCCTCAGCGTTGGATGGCTGGCCAAATTAGGTATGACTTATCAGACGGGAGCTGCGCCGGGCTGCTCGTTGGAGCCTGCCTTTGCAGAGAGGGTCTTTCCATGGGAGATGAACCAGGGTCTGCACCACAACAGCAGAAATATCAAGCAAACTCTGCAGCTTGATATTCCAGGCTGCTCTGCAGACCAAGCCAGCGAGGTCCCCGAGTGTCAGTGGTTCTCCTGCTGAGGATTAAACGCGCCCGCACAAAGCCAGGATATCCCACAAATCAAAAGCAGCGGGCAAGGAGAAGGGGCAAGCGATGGGAAGCGCAGTCCAGAGCCCCGTGATGGATTAGGGAAGGGGCCTTGTGAATGCTCCCTTTTCTGAAGGGGAGATAATCCGTCAATCTCAGCAGGGCAATCCTGTCAGACACTACCACGCAGGAATCCCCGGCATCCTCTTTGGTTTTTTCTCTGTCCTGTGGAGGGCACCAGCATTCAATGGCAGTTGCTACCCTGGGCATTTGATGGAGAGCTGAGGAGGGATATGAGGCATGTCTGGGAAAGGAACTATCTTTTGGCCTCTGCAAAAGGGCTCTATTATCTTCTACCTTTGGAGGGCGGGGAAGAAGCCAGTGCGGGATGTTTTGGAAAGGCTGGCGTCTCTAGCCTTGCAGTAATAAAATGCAAGATACGTTGTTCGTGTTTAAGATATCATAAGATTCAGACAGGGCAGCCTTAGTCCAGTACCATGCAGGTAGAGCACTTGCTGGGCTAGAAGGGCTTCCCAGGAGGAAAACCTAGGAAGATCCGGACTTAAACAGAGTTTATGTTTAACTGTGAAGGGATCACCCTGCTCTCTCTACAAAGACCTTTCATTTCCATCTGGAATGAGTATACGATAACCTCGTCAGACCAGCCCCTCAGTCACCAATCAAAACACTGACTCTTGACATTTGCCTAATTATCTTTTCTCATCATCAGTCATCTCTTGAAGTCTTTGCTTCATTCAGATGCCAGGTATTTCCGAAATTAATCATGTCATTGAAGGCGGCATCTTTTCATGTAAATGGACTTTATTATCTGGATCGAAGAGCTCCCCCCACCCCTCCTTCCTTTGAGCTGCAAAAGCCCATTTGTAGCGAAAGTGTCTGAAATCTGACATGCTGCCTTCTCAAGAAAGATTCGTAGTGGTGACCTCCCAGCAAGAGCCAAGCATCCGTCACCGGGAGTGCGTGTGTGTGCTGCTCGCACCCTTGGGCTGGATGCATGCTAATTTGCCCCATTGTTTCAGGGTGAGTGGCTTTCCAGCACTCCCAAACAAAGCCTTTTTGCATAAGCTTCTGTGTGTACAATTATTTTGCGTTCACATCATTCCATCATTCCGTGTCTATTCCCAATATAAGAGGGGATGGAAGTGTCTTTGTTTTCCTGTTACGCTGGGGATTACGGGCTGGATTTAGAGTGTTTAGCAAGGCCACTCCTCTTTCATTAAATCTCGTTTGACAAATGTTTGGGACCACGGGATTGATCAGCCCATTTCACTGCTCATCCTAGCTTTTAACTTTCAAAGTTAAAGATACCTTCAAACCGTGTTGGTTCAACAAGAGACCAATCCACAGTAAATGACTGTGCATGAAAAGTATTGCAGGGGTGGATGAAGAAGTAAAAATGACAGGCATACTCTTTAGACTTATCAAAGCATTTGTAGAAGAACACATTTGTTTTGCTCATTAGACTCATATTTTAATGAGTTCTAGGATGGGCAGGATTAAGAGCAGGTCAGCCCTGATAATGCAGTTCTTCATTTTGGAGATTTCACTTTTTAAGTTTGTGGTGATGCATTTGACAACTCCTTTCAAAAGCACCCTGCTATTTTATACCCATGGAACTTCCCTCTGGGACCATCTGAGAACAGCATTATTGATTGTTGGCAAGCTCTGTGCTCAGATTTAAAAAGTGAAACTTGGGCATCATCTGACTAAAAGGTGGAGGTGGAACCTTCTCTCTGGGCTTCTGTGCTTACACTGTAAAGTACCAAAAACCTTAAGGTCACTTTTTTATCATTAGCAATGATCTGAAATGATCAATGAATTTATTAGAAAGTTTTCAGCATTGTGTGCCATGTGAGAGTCATGTTCTGTATTCTCTGTATTTCCCAGTGACAGTTTAAAAACATGAACAGACCAAAAGCTGGGATTTTTTTAATTACAGGCACACTGTTACACATCATTGATGAGAGCTACGAGTGTTTAGATGTACTGTATAGGCTTTTGATTTGTGGATGCTAAAGGCAGAAAGGAGCAAGGCCATTACCTAGTTTGCTTCTCTGTCCAGTAAAGGCCACAGGACTCCTTGAAGGTTTTTTTATGATTCTATATATTCCAGCAGACCTTCTAACTATCATGATGGCAAAACCATCACAACACTCAGTAAACTGCTCACATTGCTAAGCGCTCTCATAGTTAAAAAAAAAAATTCCCCTTAATTTCTGGCATGAATTCATCTAGCTTTGACCTCTAGATGTTAGATCTTGTTTTACGTACGTCTTTGTTAAGCTGAAGAGCCCTCCATCAAATACTGTTTCTTCTGAAGGTTCTTGTATACTGTGGTCAAGTCAATCCTTAACCTTTTCTCTATTAAGCTAAACAGTCTGAGCTTCTTGAGCCTCTCACAATTGTTTTCTAATCCTCACAGTGTTTTTGACTCCTCTAGCCATTCCCTTGGCTCCTCTCTCTAATTTATCAAAAACCTCTTTAAACATAGGCACCAGAACGATTCCATTAGTGGTCACAACAGTGCCACAGACAAAGATAATATAGCTCAGGCTTCCCCCTGCTTACATACCCTAAGAACTGAAGTTACCCTCCCAGCTACAGAGCTAACACATAGCTGACCAGCCACCATCCTGCCATGTTCCTTCTGGAGCCATTTCATTCCTAAAGAGAATCATCCCCTTCTGTAACTATTCCCTGGACTCTGTTTACCCAGAGTTATCATTTTACACTTCCCCTGGCTGATTGGTGTCTTTGTGGATCAGTGTCCTGTCGTCACTACTTACGGCCTTCCCAGCCTGTGTCAGCAACAACTTCATGTTTTCTAACAGCTGTGAAAGGGGCTGAACAGCACCCATCCGCCCAAGAAATGCTGCTTCCTCCCCAAATTCCTGGTAAAAATTCCCCATATAGAGTGAAAGATTGCTAGCTGCCCTCCCACTCCTGCCTTGCTAAGAAACTTGTGCGCTATAAAGCACAAAGAGGCAATGCCCTTATCTCTGCCTGGCACCTCACATGTCGTGCCCACTTCGGTGTGGGGTTTTGCATTCTCAATTTTTTTTTTCTGCACCGTCCTGGGAAAGTCCATACACCTCGCCCAGAGACAAGAGGGTGGGAAGCCGTCACCTCTACCAAGGAAGAGTTAAAACTCGTCTGCCCGATAAAAGGATGTGTGCTAATGTCAAGATGCATTTCACCAAGTGAAGGCCAATTATAGGAAGAGCAATGCTTGCTTCTTCACATTTAGATTTGCTGTTTTGTGTAGAGTTGCTGGAGCTTTCTGAGGTTGACAGGTTGCTTGGTGTTTATTGTTAATAATTAACATTAATTTATTGTCAATTATCATGTCATTATGGCTGTGGTACTACTTTGGTACTAAAGTGATGGGAAGAATCCATTTGTATGAGTAAAGGCATACTTATATTTTCCTAAGGAACTGTAGGAAGGCTTTTTCAAAAAGTAAAAATAATTTAAAAATCCTCATCAGTTTAAAATTATTTCCTCATTATCAGTGCATTTAAATGGATTTCCCTGTGCTAGCCGTAACATTTATTTTTCTCAATAGTTTTCAGTAGGTAGTTCTGGGAACTGTTTTTCACAGAAATGTCTAATTATTATCATTGGTAATTAAATTTATTTATTATGTTTTGCTGTTGCTGAAGGAGCTCTTTGACATGGTTTCTTGTACACTCTCACCAAAGATGAATGGAGGTATAACTAAATTCCAAAAAAATTGTCAGTGTTGACATTGTTTCTTTTTCATAGGGCAATTTGTAACCATGTCTGATTTTTGTCCAGTTTAAAATTTATTTTGTTTTCTATTTTGTAAGTTTTGAACATACTTTTTTTGCCTTAGTGTCCTCTACACCCTCTTTCTTTTTTTATAATTCATTCCCATGTGCAAATTGCCATTTGTATTCTGATAACTTTTCAAGAAATCTTGCAAAGCATCAGCTCCAGACTTGTCCTTAGCCTCTTTCTCCAAAAATTGTTATTTCCATATAGCAATTTGAAAAAATAGGTGCAGTGGAAAAACAGAAGGTGAAATGAATAAGAGAAAAAGAATTTTCCATCCCAAATGAAACAATATTTTTGGTTGCAAATATGAAGAGAATAAGAAAACAAGAGAGAAGAGGGGGAAAGGGAATTTTAAAACTTTCAGTTCTGATGGAAAAAAATTTGAAGTTTTTGAGCAAACAAAAGCATATTTGCAGAAATGTGAGGTTCTGAGATGGGTAGAAAAAGCAAAAGCAGAGGGAATTTTGGAGGAAAAAAGAAAAGCTGTAAGTGGCGCTTTTTTTTTTTTAACTGCTTGCTTTCTGCCCTTCTCTCACAGAGCGTTAGGACACACAAGGGGTTAAAGGTCCAGGAAGAGAGCTAGGGAAGAAAAATCCCTCTGTTAATTGATCTGCCTGTCTGGTGACGAGGGCCAGCTGAAGCTTGTCAGGAACTGTATGAGCTGAATCAAGCTTGGGGCCCTAAGTAAAATACAGACACCTGGAGTGAGGAGGGGCTGGCTCGCACTGCCGCAGCTATTTAGTTGTTCTTTTAATGTAGGCAGGGAAGGGAAAGGGTCAAGCAGTGCTGAGCCTGGGCTTGAGCGATGTCAAATAGTTTTTCCACTGAAAAGAAACAAGGCTAAAGCCTGTTAATGGCATCTAATGCTATTATTGTGAAAGTCTGTGTGTACTTGCGGGCTCGCTGGTGTATGTTGGAGGCACGTTTTGGCAATTGAGGAGGCATTGTTGTTTGATGGCCTTACCCATAGGCATGTCGCCGGGCAAGCAGCAGTGGAAATTCAGGGTGAAATCTGCACAACTTGATTTCAATTCACGCTGCTCAGGGCGATGTGCTCAGGGGGGATCCTCCTGCCCTGCTTCCCTTTCCAAAGGATGAAGTGATCCAGAGTACATCCTAAAAAAGCATTTTTCTTTCTCCCTGCTCTTGGTTCTGCCTCCAGACGCCTCTGCCGATGCAGTCTGGCTAGGATTCTGCATGCCACTTTGTTTGACCCTGATGACATAAGTTGACGCATGTACTTTTGAACCTTCCCAAGAATGAATAATATCCCTGCAATAAAATGAAATCCTAGCATTTTTAAACCACCAAGCCCCTGTGATTGTTGGGGCTGGGCACGTCAAATGGTGGCTCAGCCGATGGACGCCTGAAAATGGAAGTGGATAGATTTCAACCCCCAAACAAGCAAGCCATTGAGACCTGGCACTAGTCCACTTTTCTCCTGATACCTGTGATGAGCGCGTTTGAAACGCTGAAAGCTTTTTTCCCATGGTTAGTGGGAGGAGAGAGAGAGGACTAAAGAAGGTGAAAAAGAGCATAGAGACTGGTGACTTGAGATTTTAAAGGTAGCAAGTACCCTAGGAAATCTCAGGGGCTGGGGGAGGCTCGCTGGAACTCAAGCTGCGAACCATCAGGGTTGCTTTGATTCTCCTGTGTTAGGTATGACTTAAAATAGGTCTTTCCCTCCCCTCTGTCCTGAGTTCCCAAAATACTCCACTTCAATTAGAAATGGGCCTCAAGGTTACACCAAGTTCAGACTTCCGCCGGTTTTAGTGAGGTCAAACCCAGAACTTTATTTGGGGATTTCTATGCTTTTTGAAGACTTCCGTACACCTGGCTGAGCCCAGGCCATATAAAGGAGGACCAAGACACAAATGAACTGCATCATCATTATTAATGTAAGATCTTAAACCTTAGTTATGCCATTCCTGCAGCTTTCCCATTTGGTGTCCAGACATGCCAAGAGCAGACCACAAGGAGACATGAGCAGAGCACTTTTCTCCGAGAGAAGCTGCCAAGCGTCTCCTTAAAGTCCTTAAAACCTGCCAAGGCACAGTGAAATACTGAAATGATCTTTTCTGGAGGAGGGTTGTACTTAAGTCAGGATGCAGGAGGTTGCATTTGGCTGAACCAGTGTGATAACTCTGCATGGCTGAAATAGAAACTGCCAGTATTTATTTGTGTGTGTTATTTGTTGGATGCCATGAGTCCTTTTTCCTCTGGACTTCTAGTACTATTCACATCTATCAATGGAATAGAAGGTTTTCCTAAACATGGTAAATTTACATATTTATATTTAAATATTGCATTGAAAATGGCAAGAACGAATAAACACACATGTTCGAAGGAGATTAGGTCTCTCTTTGATTAGGTCATTGCTTTAATTAAAAAAAATAATCAGGTTTCATTTTTTTTCATTCATTTAAGATGATAAGACTACCTTGAATCTGTCTTTCACACTTCAATTTTGTTTTGTTTCTTGAAGAGAGGCACTGAGGAGAACTGATTGCAGTTATTCTTGACATTTTAAATGGCCATCCTTTTCCTCTTGGATATGGTACCCAGATGTATAGTTAGAAAGTTAAAGTGGCTCAGCTAAAGATAAGGATGCTGTGAACTTCGGTTTTACAACTCCTGCCTCGGCCTCCCAAGCCCAGCTGATTTAGTAGGAATGAGCTTGCCCAGCTCACAGAAATTCAGCCCCCGGGGGGGTGGAAAAGGAGGGGAAGGGAGAAAAATAACAGTACTCCACAGACCTCTGCTCCAAATGCTGGTGGAAAACTGCTTGGCCGGAATGTGGAGAGCAATCCTGGCTCTGCAGCCTCCCCGAACCCAGGGGCCTGGGGGAGCTGCCCACCGTAGGGAGGCTGAGCCTGAGCCGTGCAATGGGCAGGAGCTGGGCTTGCCTGGCTGGAGAAATACAGGAGATGGGAAGATAATAAAAGGAAAGGAAAGCACGGGGAACAGATTGCTTGAGCAGAATATTTTAGCTTAATAAAAAAAAAAAGAAAAAAAAAAGAAAAATAATAAATCCGCAGACAACTCAACTCCTCTAAGATTTCAGTCCTCTGTATGAGACTGATGAAATTTATACAAGAGAGGGAGACATAACGAAAGAAATTGTTTATTTGTTTGTTTGCCTTTATAAAACCCATTTGGGAGGAACATCAACAAATACACCATACATCAGTTATCTGCCTTACACCAGTTACACTGATGCTGGAGACATCTTTTGTTAGAAATTAATGTATGTAATAAAGTTTTACATTTTTCATATGTTTTGAAGTATGTGGGTCATAATTCTTTTGACTGCATAATTACTTTTTCTACACAAGAAAAATGAGGTGCTTAGTCCTAAGTAAATAACCTCAAAACAAACCAAGAAAAACAGTTGCATCTTTTTTATCTTCTGGGTCCTGCACAATAAATATTTTGTTAGAAACTTTAAAAAAAAAAAGTTATATATTCTCAATATAATTTCACTTTAAAAAAAAAGAGACCCTCTAGAATTACACTGAAAAATACACTGAAGTTAGAGCAGAAAAGAAGTGTATTATGAATTTTGTGACATTTTTAAGTGCAGGTGAAAATAGTACTTACTGGAAGGGTTTGCCTGGTTAATCATTTTAGGTTTTCCTCTCTTCACTCCTGGACCATCAAAAAGCTCCAGTAAATGAATTTCACTCGATCCAAGGACATTTAGGGCTCTTGCTGCTCTGCCTCCATTCCCTTTAACTGAGCCTGAAGCCATGACTGAAGAGCCAGGGTGCTATGCAGACACACGAGAAGGACACTCCAGCTGAACCAGCAGGCGATGGAAAAACTCCCTCTGCAAATCAAACTGCCTTAGTTTTGATTGCCAATGGCAAACATTGGAAAATGGCATGATAACCTCCAAAAAATAAGAGTCTGTATATCATGCCAATATAATAGAAGGGGTCGTGCTTTGCTTTTTTGCCTAATTCAGGACCCTTTTTGTTTATCAGTGTGGTTTTTCTGAGATTTCTGGATGACGTTACGTTGGGTTTGTGAACCTCTTTTATTTTTTTTTTATTTTTTTTTTCCCTTGAGCATCAGCAACTTTTTAGAAGACTTTTAAAGAAAAAAAGGATTTTCAGAGATGGCAGCAGCAGCTTAGGTTCCCCAGCCAGTAGATAACTGTATGTATGGGGTGCCAGTGGTTGCTCTGGTCATGTACCACTTGCAGAAACTCAGTCCCTGAAGGAAAGGAGCCCTGGAAAAGGTCATAGCCAGTTTGCCATCTCTAATCCTTAAGCACCAAACTAATGTCAACTCAGGGTCATGTAAATACAGATAGGAAAAAGGGAGGAAGGAATACTTTAGGGAAAAAAAAATCAAGATATGGGGTTTTTTAAACTAAATTGAAATAAGCAACTCTTCATCAGAAATGAGGGAGTCACACTGGGTTTCGTGCTGGCTTAAATAAATCAATTAAAGTACTGATTTAAGTTAAACCAATATGCTAGCAAGGCCTTAGGTTTTCATCTTCTGAAGACTTATGTGCATGCTTGGCTGAACAGTGGGGAGTGATTATCTGTATAATTCATGGTAGGAATACGGCCCTATTATTTAAGGATTCAGCTTTAAAATATATTCTATGTTTGCAGATTGTTGCCACTGTACGGGGCTTCTGTGGGTTTGGAGCCACTTTCTCTGGGTAAAATGTATTTCCAAGTCCTCCTCCCACCCCTTTATTATGCTCTCGTGGTCGCGGCTGTTGTCTCTTCCTCATCTACAAGGATTGCACTGGTGGTGCTGGTGAGGGACGTGCCACTTCTGCGGAGCCAGGACATTTTTTATAAATATGTAAATAAAATTTACCTTCTTTTGCTGACCCCTTGAAGGGCCATTTTTGGCCTGCAGCAAATATTTATGTGTGAGCTGTAAACCCCTGAAACTGAGGGGTTATAGTGGAAATGCTGACAGAGTATTAAGAGACCTTTAACCCTTGGTTTAGCAGGCCCTGCTATAATTACAGGTCTGTCTGTTATTTTCAATAGCACTCGTCATGACCTTGCCTCTATTTTTTAATTATAGTAGAAGTTGTGAAGGGAATTATTACTAAGTTGGGGGTTCCCCCTCTCTCTGAATTCAATCTTTATTAAACATGTAAAGCGCTGAAGAGGCAGGATTGGGCTAATAGCCTTTTCCCTCCCTTCCCCTCCCTCCTTTCTGGACTGTGGTTCAAGTTGTGCATAAGCCCTGAGTAAAAGCCCTGTGATTTGAGCCTCTCAAGTCCCCTGTGAGCACTGAAACTGGCTGTACAATAAGAATCAAAGGTTAATGAACAAGGGAAAAAAAAGTTGACATTTTATTTGGTAATGATTCTGGTGCATGAAATCTGAATGGAAAAGATGAGATCCAGGAGAAGGTTGCTTTTTCTTTTCTCCTTCCCTCCCTTTTTGTTCCAAAACCCCTATGTCTGGAGGAGGCAGGTCCCATCAAACCCCAGAAATGTCTGTTTAGGAGCATTTGTGATCACAAAAATCCGGGCCGTAGCTTGCAGCTTAAGGAGACCAGCTGGAATACATTTTTCAAGCAGCACTGTCAGTCCCTGCTCTGACTCCCCCCTGCTTTGGGAAGGGAGGGAACTCACTGGGGCAATGGTATCCAGCCCCTTTCCCTGCTGACCCACAGCAGTTCAGAGAGCTGCTCAAGGTGGAAAAATGCCCCATTCCCATCGGCTGTGCCATGTCCCTCTGGGTTTTTACAGCTGGCCCCTGCAGAAGTTCCCTCAGCCTCCATTGCCCAAATTTAATGATTCTGAAGTTGCCCACTGAGCCTGCAGTGTGCAAGGAATCCCCAAGGAATGGGGATGTTTTACAGCTTGGTGTACCATTGTTAAAGGGATCATAGGGGGATGTATGTTTCCCTAGCAGGTGAACAATTCTCAGCAGCCTTTCCCCCTTTCCCCCTT
>WBMY01008391.1:0-46879 GCA_013397315.1 Donacobius atricapilla
CATAAAAAATATCATCTTATTTATCTTGAGGATTACATTTAGGGCAACACAGAATTGTACATTTGGTGTGAGTGAAGGTGGAAAATAAAGTTCCTACTGCTGCGATCAGGAAGACAAATCAGCCACAACACTTTACCACATTTTACAGCCTATAAATGAGCAAAAGGTGTCAAGAAAATGTATTTAAACTGCAAAATTTTTACCAGAAGTAATTGCATCACATCAAATTAGAAACAAAATAGACACAGTTAAACTATCTCATGAAGCATTTATAGGTGTAAGAGTCAAAATCCCCCACACTGGAGATGCTGCTTTTTCCTGTTTTCTTCTATTTGGATTATCTTGCAGCTGAGTTCCTTGTTCCCCCGGGAAAAAAAAACCAAAACAAAACAAAAAAACAACACCCAAGGTATTTCACCAAGTGCTCTTAAACTAGAGGCCTACATATGCACCACTTCAGGAAACACACAGACTGGTTTGGATGGCTGTTTCAGTGTTTGATTTTGCCCAAGCTAAACTCATCACTGAAGAACAGATGAGAAGTCATCAGGTAGAAATCACTGGTATTCCTCACTGGGGAAATCCCACTCATGCCTTACGTGCAATGTGTGCGGAATACATCTATCAGCTCGCTCAGTTAAACCCCATGGCCCACTCAAAGCCTTTCCTGGAAAGACTCCATACAACAAAGGCTGATGTGGTACGCAGAACTGGGGAGGTGTCAGCATTGCTCTTTGCTAATGGTCTCTACGTAGTGAACTGACCAAAGGATGCACAGGTCAAAAAATACATTGATTTTTGTCCAATGTTAAGATTTTTATTTTACATTGGGAGGATTGCAACATTTTAAAACCAACAAAGTCTGCTTCTAGAAAAGCAAAACAATAGTGAAAGCATACTTTTTTTTTTGCTTAGAAAAGATTAAAAGATTTATGTAAACCATTACCACGGAATTAGCATATGAGACAGAAGTCTGTGGAGAATTTGTGAGTTTAGTTTAGTTTTGTTTTAATCTTCTTTCACTGAGTAACCTTTTCTGAAAAGACAGATCTTTTGTTTTGCTTCATGTAGGTGTGATCCTACAAGCTCTGAACTTTCATGACAGTATCTCCATTCCCCTTGACTTCTTCCACAGTGGCAACTGAAGAGTGATGCTAACCACCCACAGTGTTTTGTAAGATTAGAGGAAAAATTAAAAAGTACAGAGACCATAGACAAATGCATTTTTCTTTCCTGTGCTAAGAAAGAAAATAAACAAAAGAAATGCCTGCTGTGGAAAATCATGAAGAAAAAATTTCTAGTTGCATGAACAAATGTCCCAGCCTAGTTAACAGAACTGTACTTCCTCATTGATTTGGCACATTCTGCGTTCGTTTCTGGATCACATCTGGAAAAGTAGCCCACTGGAAACAATAGAGGGAAAAGCAAAGAAGGGAATTCATTGAACAGGGAAGGTACAGGCAAAAAGTTGGGCATTATGGGATAACAAAAGATGTTCATTAAATTCTGTCCAAGAGCAAGATTAATTTACTTATTATAGTAAAAAGTACCATAAGAAAAATATCTGTCTTGACAGGGCTAGATATGAATGTTTTCAAACATTGAAATATGAAATTTTATAATTTAATTCATGTTCTCATAGCAAAAGTGTTGCTTTACAAAATAGTGGATAAAATTACACATAGAAAATTCATTTGCACTGAATATATCAAGAAATATATTTTATTTCAATAAATATAGACATTTAAAGTAAAGAGTTTAACATAGATCTGGAGAAAAATATATGAGAGAAAAAATAATCAAAGAAAAATGAATTACGCACAAGCAGCTGGTGACTTAGCTGATCAAAAGGTTTGGTATCCCTTGCAGAGAGCTATCTTCACAATTTCATAATTTAAGATATCAGGAAAATCTTTGCTTTCTGTGACTGTGAAAAAGGAATGTATTATTTCAGATCAATTGCATCCTTTTGACTGAAAAAATAGTGTTTAAAAGATTTACGGCAAAATTTTTGAACATTTGTGAAACCCAGTACTGTATTAAGCAGGAGTAATTGAAATACATTAAATATTTGCATAGAGATATCTAGGCAATATTTCTTCATTAGTTATCAATTATGTTGATTAGAAAGTAGCATGGCTCTAAGCATTCATTCTGTAGCAAAGGATCCAAATATTTGTTTCTTCAACGAATTTTGATTTTTTTTTTTCTGTTCCCTGTGTATTAGAATGCCTATGGTGTCACACTAAACAAATTTTCCTGTCAGAAATAAATCTGGGAATTTTCCTTCCTCCTTCTCCCATTCCCCAAAAATTTGAGCAGTGGATCTGGAAAATAATAGAGAGCAGCAACATTCCTTTTTCTTCTCCTCACACCAAACTGATTGACTAGAGTCAGGAATGGTTAGAGTGCTAGGTAAAATAAGTAGATGTGGACTATTTGGGGTAATTTTGTCTGGAGAATTTTAGAATGCTCAGTTACAATGATAAATCCCTGCAATGTTATCTTGTTATTATTTTTATTGGTATTACTATTATTATCTCTGCATTTCGTTAACAGGTAGGGAAGTTACCAGTCAGTTCTATGTAAAGGGACACTTCGAATGGGTGTGTAAAGCAAAGCACACAATTTCATGTGGAATAGCTATCAAAACACCACAGTGCTAGATTATCTAGTGTCTATAGAGACATTATAAGATTTTTGAAAGCATATATCTTAAAAGTAACCTTTTAAAATTTCTATTATAATTTTAAAATTCTTTCTTTTTTATTTTAATTTCTGGGCTTTTTTTCTGGCCTTCATAAATAAGTTATGAAATCACTGATCATACTAAAAAAAAGGTTCAGTGAGTTAATTTCTGCTAATTTTACTCTTTACCGGTGGATTCAGAGAGACACCCTGGTTGTGCATTATCTGAAGAAACAATTTTGTGTTCTACAGTATAGGTGATAATTTCATGTGAACACATTTGTCTTTCATCATAAAGAATCTCCAAATATTACAGAGAATTAAGGTTCCCTCTGCAATTTTTGAGATTTATCCAAAGGATTCTGTGCTTTTCTGAACTAAGCTGGGGAAGTAGAGAATTAAAAATCCAAACAAAAATCAGTTTTGATAAAGCACTGTATAATATTTAATTTTTGAATTAAATATGCTAGAAATTAATATGTTAAATATCCAACTAAGGCCCCACATGTCACACAAATAGCCTTGGTAATAAGTGTGACAGGTTGCTAGCACAGTTATACAAACTTATTATTTACTTGTTTTCTCTGAAGAGTGGAAAACCTTATTGTGCACAGTGGTGAGTTGGAATGAGATGAAAGAGTCATATGCAGCTTTCTTGTCACTTAAGACTGAACAAGAAAAAGTGATTTTTTGTTGCAATCCAACTACTCAAGTCTTGTTTGAACAAATGGCTTCATGAGAGGAAAAGCTGCAAAGCTCACAAAAGCTTCATGTATGACTAAGGCATAAAAATCTATTAAATAGTGTTGTTATTTATAAATAATCTNTTTGCCCGGGCCCCAGAGGGGGAGGGGGGGGGGGGGGAAGGAAATCTTTCAGTTCTTTTTTGCTTTTCAGTCCATAGCAGTTTCAAACAGTCCCGAAGAAAAAGGAGGGAAAAAACACAAAAAAAGAACATTAATTCTCTGCTCTCACTAGCTAAAACTAACTAACTAAAAAAAAGAAAAAAAAAAACCCAGAGCATAGGAGTCACAGCCAGACAGCACCGAAGCTGCACAGCCGAGTCCCGGAGAAGAATGTGAGAGAGATAACATAGTTTTTAAAACAAATTGCACTCTAAGAATCTTCTTAAAGGTACAAAGCAATATACAGAACAGACGATTAGGGATACAGGCATCATAAAGTCACTCTAGGACACACAGTTATACAAACTTATTATTTACTTGTTTTCTCTGAAGAGTGGAAAACCTTATTGTGCACAGTGGTGAGTTGGAATGAGATGAAAGAGTAATATGCAGCTTTCTTGTCACTTAAGACTGAACAAGAAAAAGTGATTTTTTGTTGCAATCCAACTACTCAAGTCTTGTTTGAACAAATGGCTTCATGAGAGGAAAAGCTGCAAAGCTCACAAAAGCTTCATGTATGACTAAGGCATAAAAATCTATTAAATAGTGTTGTTATTTATAAATAATCTCAGTAAAACTTTCACGGTAAATGAATGGATCTGTATGACTGAGGGATCAAACCAGTACATCAGAAACTTGTTTCAAATTGTCACATCACTAAACTAACCAAAATAAATTTCTCTGCCATAACAAAATGATCCTGTGCTTTTTGAAAGCAGATAAATTTGCTTCTTTAGGTACACTTTGTACTACATGTTTTATGGGGAAACCTTGAGTTTTTTAATAAATAAGTTGAAAGGAAAATAAGTCACCTTGCAGCAATATGACCAGTAATTAGCCTTGTGTCGCTTTGTACAATAATGTACAATGGTCTTGGAATCTTACTCTTCTTTGCTCATGTATAATGAATAAATCAACTAGTAATAGCTCTACTAATTACTACATACTTCACTAAGAACACAGATTTGTAAGACAAAAAAAAATATTAACCACTAAATAAAGCAAACTACTTTTAAAAGAATTTAACACTAAACAAAATAGCTAACTAAATTTTTTTATAAAATGTTGATACAAATAAGGGAAATAACAAAAAAAAAAAAAAACCCCAAAAAACCATCCCAATTTAAAAATCCCAGGTAGATGTCAATTTCAAATAATTTTAGGAAAATTGTATACAATTATTACACTAAAAGTGAAATGCCTGATTTTTCTAAGAGACAGGAATACAGTTATCTTGGAAATTTACCCTGTTAGATAAATAAAATGACACAGGTCTTTTTGAAGTGTAAGAGTCTCATCAACTTTTGGAGATGAATAATGGAGAGGGTTAATGAAAAGTCTGTATAGATTTAATTATGCTGTACCACAAGGCCTATGGTATATTCTCCTGCAATGGAGCTAAATTCAAAACTGGCATTCAAAATACTAAGGATTCATTATTCAGACTTCTCATATTCATTTGCATAACCCAAATTACCTTTGATGAAACTTTTCCATAGAGTATTTGTAGAACCAACATTTTTCACCCCGTTCTAGATTTTGTAATTCAAAATTCAAAACCCTGATAAATTTCTGATAAAGGTCTGATAAATTTCTCAGCATGTCACTATTCTGCATGCTGCTGAACAGTCTTTAAATTTGTTAATCTTTATTTTGTATGCTGGAGAATTTAATTTTGGTTATAAGTTCCTCTTAATTTAAAGAGGTGTAATAGTCTTGACTTCAGTTAATTTTTTTCAGTGGAGATCTATAGTACTGTGTGGAAGATACGACATTGTCACCTTGAAATACATAATTCAACAGCTTGAGTCATTGTTATACACAGAAAAGAGCAGGATGTTATAAGTTTCCATTATTACAGTCTTCAATTTACAGCTTTGTTTCTTTTTGGAGAACTCCTGCAATATTCCAACTACAGAAGGAAAAGGTAAAACATGCTGTCCTTGAAGATAAGCAATAAGAGCCTTACACTTAGGTCCATACTCTATGCTGATATTCTCCAAGTAGTGGACTTCATTTCAAATATAAATGCAATAAAACCTTTTTAGGTGAGAATACATTATTGAGAAATTTTAGAAGTATATCATGTTAGCATTTATCAAGGTCTTTAAGAAAGTGTACTCTAATTTCAGCCTTATAACAGAAAAAGCAATGAGAAAATGGAATTTGCCATCACTATTGAAAATCAGTGTTTCTGTAAATATGGAAAAAAAATCCTAAGATGTGGCATTTTAATAACAATTTCCTGTTTGGCTAGAAGCTATGCTAAGGCACATGGAAGACAGGCAGGGGATTTGAGACAGCCAGCAGGGATTCACCAAGGGCAAGTCTTGATTGACCAACCTAATGGCTTTCTATAATGAAGTGACTGCATCAGTGGACAAGGGAAGCACTGCAGATGTCTGTTTCTGGACATCTTTAAAGCCTTTAACATGATCCCCCACAACACTCTTCTGTCTAAACTGGAGAAAGATGGATTCAATGAAGGGACTGTTAGGTGGGTAAAAAATTGATTGGACAGTTGCACCTAGAGGGTAGTGACCAATATCTCTGAGTCCCAGCGGACATCAGTGACAAGTGGTGCTCCTCAGGGGTCTGTACTGGAACCAGTGTTATTTAATCCCCTCATTAGTTACATGGACAAAGGGACCAAGTGCACCCTCAGCAAACTCTCAGAAGACACCAAGCTGACTATCAATGACAACAAGCTGTTAGCACACCTGAAAGATGGAATCCATCCAGAGGGATCTGGACAGCCTCAAGAAGTGAGTCCATGGGAATCTCATGAAGTTTATAAAAAGCAGGTACAAGGTGCTCTGTGTGAGTTGGGGAAACCCTGAGTTGATCCAGGCTGAGGGATGAACAGATCAACAACAACCATTTTGAGAAGGACTTGGGAATGCTGCTGGATGAGAGCCTAGACATGAGACAGCAATGTGCACTTGCAGCATAGAAAGCCAAACATGTCCTGGGCTGCATCAAAAGCAGCACGGCCAGGAGGTGGAGAAAGGTGAATCTGCCCCTCTAGTCCATTCTGATGTAGTCTCCACCTCAGGTACTGCGTCCAGCTCTGGGGTCCTCAGTGCAAGAAAGACATGGACCTGTTGGAACAAGTCCAGAGGAGGCCACCAACATGATTAGAAGGCTGGAGCAACCCTCATACAAGGAAAGGATGAGAGAAGTGGATTTGTTCAGTCTCTAGAAAATAGAACACTTCAGTTTTGATCTAACTGGAGCCTTACAGTACCTTAAGGGAGCCTACAACAAAGATGGACACTATTTACAGCAAAATGTAGGACAAAAGGGAATGTCTTCCAATTAAAAGAGGATAAGTTTATAGTAGATATCAAGAAAAAATCTTTACTGTTGAGGGTATTGAGGCACTGGAACTGGTTGTCCAGAGAAGCTGTGGATGCCCCATCTCTGGAAGTGTTCAAGATCAGGCTGGATGGAGCTATGAGCACCATGACAGGTGTCCCTACCCATGGGAAGTATGATCTTAAAGATCCTATTCTATGATTCTGTGATTCTGCATTAATAGTTTGCATAGAAAATTATATATGCACTCATAAAACCAATGCTATATTTTAAATTACTTTTAATATATATTTGATTAAGCCATTGTAGTTCAGAAAGATGAAGATTTTAGGAGACACTGCAATAAATGTAATACTATTTCTTTCCCAGACAACAGACACTGAGTTTAAAAAGCAGTTATCTAAAGAGCATGAAAAATTACACAAAACTTGAAAAAACCATTAAGCTCTTTAATTGGCTGAAAGTAGGGGAAAATGAATGAAAAAGGTCTGTGTAAATGGGAAATAATACTAAAATGTTTAGGAAAGCTTTCAAAGCATTCCTTTAATAACACAATTTCACCTCCACTCCCACTCACTCTATTCTTTCTGTCAATCCTAACACTAACTTTTCTGCTAACCTTTAGAAAACACCAAACTGTTGCCCAGAGGAAAATGCTGTTGAAGAGTATCTGTCTTCTGCTACCCAAAGGAGACTGCAAGAGTCTCATGCAGAAGTCTGTTAATGGAGACTGGAGTGACAGCATACATCAACCTAATGATGAAAGTTCCTCCAACACCAAAAAAACCTCCCAGGCCCAAAAAATGACAGAGAAGGGGAGAGAGATAGGCAGACAGAGGAAACAGAAAAGGGATAACTCTTCCCAGGTGCCCTTTTTGAAATAGGAGAAACACAGTCCCACAAGAGCATTCACCACTGCAAGCTCTCACCAGTGCAGAAACAATGAAAAAGATTATAAAGATGATGATCTTTTGTAGGTGTTGTGTTTTATCTCAAGTTCGATAGATTTTCCATATAGAGCAGCATAGATGTCATATTGGCTGTGACTCTTTATGATTTTGTCAGCCTCAAATGAAGTATGTTAATCAGAATTACACTTATCAGCTCTTCAGCTTCTGTTTACAATATTATTAGATAATATTTGTTGAGTATTGAAACCACTATTTTCTCAGTTGAGAATTATGTTTTAGTTTCTTTAAAATAAGGCAAAGAACACAAGCCAAACAAAATATGTAAAGGAAACAGGGATAAGGTGACTCAAAGACTACAGTTATATACTTCCCATGCATCACAATTAAACAACAAAATGTGAATGTGTTTGGTGCATGAGAATGATGAAAAGCCATATGACAATAACAGCATAGGCACTCAAAAGCAAAAGTCTTGCCATGCTGCAAAATGCTATCCAAATAAATAAAATGTCACAGAATTGCAAATAGTAGATAAGTAGCATTAATAAGGACAAGTCAAAAAGTTATTCAACGAAACTCACAAGAAGATAAAGAGAGGCACTTTTTTTCTCTAAACCCTAACTCGAACCCTGATTCGTCCCTTGTGCTTTAGCCAAAGCCCCAGCCATGGTTCCAGGGCAGAATGTCACATGGCCAGGGCTCTTTGGAAGCCTGCTGCTCCATTTCATACTGCCATGCCAGCTCTGTTTTGCAGAAGTAGCTCTGTTTTCTCCTGAACCCAGACCCCAACCCTAAGTTCAGACTGAGCCTGAGGCGCTGCTTCTGTAGTAGTAGGGTGAGATCTAACAGAATTTTTCCAGTAGTTGTACTGTATGTCTAAAGAAGGACTCTTTACTGACAAAACAAAACAAAACAAAACAAAAACAAATTAAGCCAAACAGACACTCTATATGTAATGCATGTTTTTCCTCAAGATATTTAACTTTTAAAATTTTTGTATTGTTGTGTTTCTATTTTTTAAATCCATGGACCTGAAGAGGCAGATGGCTAAGTGGTTTGCAGATGGTTGAAAATGATAAATGGTAGTGACAAGGTTAGTAATAGTACTTTTGTTCACTGTATTAGTGCAATCTGTTTCTGCCTAGGAAGAAATCTGAGCTATTAAGTGGACTTAAATTAACAAAGTATTTTCCTCTGCTTTTTGCTCTGATATTTTATGGTTCTGTTTTCAATATAATTAATATTTATCAATACTGAGTGCCATTTTAATACATTTGTAGTTTTACAACTATTAACTGTGTCTCGGGTGACACCTGCTATTTCATCTGTGTATATTATCTAGACATTTTTTTGGACATATTTACAGGTTTTTGAGTTCATGGCATGTAACTAATGAAGAAAGAAAATCCATATGGTCTCAGAGATGCATTCCGTAGCTATGCTGTAAAACTGGTAGAGGGAAGTACCTTGTATTTGGTTTTGTTATGTTCCCTTGAATGAATATGTCAAATGTGATAATTGGGAATGGCAAGGTTACTAGTAAAAAGAAAAAATATTATGTATTCTTATTTTTTTTAAGTAGTTATCAATTATTTTCCCTTTCCCAATTCACTGGATTGACAGTGAAGAAAGTAGCAGGAGATAATAAAGGATAAGTAGGTAACCAAAACATTAGTAAAAGATAGGGAAAAGATCATTATATGGATATGAAATAGGAGGTTTACTTTGATTCAAACCAATGGCTAGTCTGGTTAGGGCTCTTTTAAATGACAGTATACAGTACCATTTATTTTCAGAATACAGAAGAGGAAACATTCTCACTAATTCAATGTAGTTTTAAATTCACAGTCTCACAGTGACATTCTCACTAATTCAATGTAGTCTTAATTTCATCTCCATTCCATTGCTGGGCAATAGAATTTTTTACTGGAATAATTTCTCAATAATCTCTACATTAACACAAAACAATTATGAGCTCAGAATTAACAGATTTTGTCCAGACATGGCTTTGTATTTAACAAGTTTTTTTTCCTAGCACAGTTTATGACTGGCCTTGCCATTTTCAACTGGGAATTTTATCGATTACTATCCCTATGTGGCAGGACGTCTACCCCCCTGCCCCCCTTGTCCCTACCACAAATAGTTGGTGCATGAAGAGATAACCTGGGATGAAAGGCCCAGCAAGATGTCATCTCTGGTACCGAGAGGGCTCATGCCTCAGCTAAGAATCAAGATCTTAGTCTGAAGAGCAGATGTGGGAAGAGATAAAAGAAATCCTCTTGACTGGGAGACACTGTTTTACGAACTATAAAAGACACATGAGTTATCACAGAGGCAGAAGCCTCTTACATCCTGAAGCATTTGAGACTTCTCCTCGGAGTTTGGATTCAGATTCTGCGGTTACTCTCCTGGAGACTGAGGGAAAGGATCTCAGTGTGTGCCCCACCAACAACTGGATGGTAAGATACACTGAATCCTAAGTAATATTATTTCTTTGCTAGCTGTAAAATTAATAGGTACCTTTAACCTCATGCTGTATATACCTACTAGTATTTTTTTGTCTTTATTCCTGTGTAGTATTAGTTCAATTCTTATGTCTGTTAGTTTTATGTCTATTAAATAAATAATTCCATAATAGACTGAATCAGCCATTACTGAAGGACTTGTGAATGAGACTGGGTTTTGGGGTGCTGGCCCCCTTAATAAAGCTACTGCCTATTGCCAGCAGACTGAGCAAAAGGCAAGGACTTATATAAACCCTCACATCTATTCATAACACCATATCAGAAGTTTTATAAAATTCTTCAAAGTTCTTGACTATCTTCTCATATTTTGCTAAGAATTTTTACATGCAAATATTTTTAACATGAATTCTACTCCAGACTCACCCCTGTAAACTTATCACAGTGGTGCAGTTAAAGCAATTACTTTGATTAATATTCTTCATCCTCTTTTCTAGTTCCAATCAAATACTCTAACTCTCATGTCCTTTACAATAAAATGATGTTAATCAGAGTTTATGGCTAAAGTGTGAGGTATCTTATATGTCTGGCTCTTATGCATTTATGCGACTTCTCTTGGAAAAATTATGGCTTTCTCACTTGCTAGTCCGTGACCAGTGATGATCTGTTCACCGTACAGTTACCAGGTTCATTTTGAATGTCATCTTCTTACTTTTTCAGTCATCTGGTACTTTCATACATTCTTAAAAATAATTTCCTGTGAATAAAAGATATTGTCAGAAAGTTCTTAAAATACTGAATACTGCTCTTCCAACCCTTCAGACTTTAAATATTTCTCCTGTATTCATGAAACATACTCCATATTTGCTGAAACTAGACAAGTATTTCAAATCCATGCAAACATAGCCCTGCTTCTGTCTTAATACAGAATAGAAATAGCAGATAGTTCCATCTTTCAGCAATACATCTGAGCAACCCTATGACATTAGGCTAGATTTAGATATACTGGAAGTTGGTAGCTTATTCATAATCTCAGTTTTATCTGTCATAATAGCCTTATATGGTACTGGGATATGACCATATTTATAAAACAGTCTTAAATAGATTATCCCACAGCAATGACACAGCTTAGTGCATCCTTTTAAAGCCAGATATTTTCAGAATAAAGCTAAATGGAGGAAGTCCAGAAAGGATTGACGGAAGTCATATAGACCAAAAATTGGGTTATGTGAAGAGAAAAATTAGATAGGGCTGCCCTGTGGAAGAATTGAGACTTCCAAGGAGCAATAGGATTTAAAAAGAACAAACAAACTACCAATGGATTATTTAAACGCAGATAACATAGAGTTGCAGTTCTACTTTGGAAAAGTAGAGGAGAGCTAATTCAAGCTACAATGTCAGAGCCAAAATCTGAGAACCAGTAATTCCAAGAGTTTCCGCATGGATAAATTGAAAGTGATAGTATTTCTGATAAATATCAGGATCCTTAAAGCTTTAATGTTGAATGACAGACAAGGAAGAATATAGGCAATATTTAGTTCCTAAATGCAACAGTTTAATTTACATTAACCACTTTTAATAATTTTAATTTAAGACAGGAGTTTCTAATGATCATATTATCTAGAGGTGGCTAATACAAAAAGAGGTAACTGCCCTTCCAGTGACAACTTTTCTCTTGTAGAGTTACACTTCCCTTATTCATACATATGCAAATACATTCAGGGCCTCTTAATAATACATAAATTTGAGCTTGGTTATGCATCATCCACCCTATTCTTCAAAAAAAGTGACAAGAAATAAAAATCCAAATTGAATTTGTGAAATTTAATGAAATGCTGTTTTATCAGTGTAAAATCCACCTCAATTTTGAACATATCCCACCACCAAAATTTTCAGTCTGTGAATATTTCCATTAACATAGCCAAGAGCTGACTGCTGCCCTGGAACTGTGACGGTAATTGCTTTTAAAAGCCTTTGACCCCAGGATATTAGTCATGAACAGGTAGTTTGCATTCCCTTGTCCATCCTTGTTCCACACATTTTCTCCACAGAGAGCAGTCTATTTACATAGAAATTGCAAAAATAACCTTTTATGAATTTAGCACTTACTGTGTGCTTTATTTGTACCATTCCCCTTCTCAAGCCTAGTGAATTATGACTATTACAATAATGCATACATAATCATAGGCGTGATCATAGGCTAATTCTCACAGGGCTGTTATTGTCCACAACTTATAAATGAGTCCTTAATAGCCATTCAAATCTATAAATAACCATCATATAGTTGGTCAAATTGTCATTTAACTGCAGAACAATGATGAAAAAATATGAAGAATTTAATATGAAGTACATTCTTCTGACAGGTAATGGGAAGAAAATATGAAAACAGCCAAAAATGCATATTTGATGGGGAGCCGTCAAACAGTATCTTATGTATTAACTTTTTCTGTTCTGTTGCATCTTACTACCACATTACATGGATATACATTGCTGTAGTCCAATCAAGAGTGCAGCTGACCAAATCCAGAGATTAGGCTTAAAACTATTGCAACGTACCAGTGTTAGTATTCATCATAACCTCAGTAAGAAAGGCATTCAGACTCCATATTCATTTAAACATCATTTATTAAACCAAATGCTATAAAGAAAGAGAGGATAGAAAATCATGGGTAGCATCATAGAATATTTTGGGGTTGGAAGGGACATTTGTTCCACCCCTTGTGCCCTTGGCCTTCCACTAGATCAGGTTGCTCAAAGGCCTGTCCAACCTGGCCTTGACACGTTCAGGGGTGGGGCATCCACAGCTTCTCTGGTCAACCTGTTCCAATGTCCCAGCCTCACAGTAAAGGATTTCTTCTAATATCTAATCTAAACCTACCCTCAGTTTAAAGCTGCTTTGTCCTATCATTACTTGTCCTTGTAACAGACCCTCTCCAGCTCTCTTGTAGGACTCTTTTATGTACTGGAAAGTTGTTATAAACTCTTCCTTTATTTCAGATTAGACAATCCCAAATCTTTCAGCATATTTTCATAGAAGAAATGTTCCAGCCTTTTCATCATCTTCACGTTCCTCCTTGGAACCCCCTCCAACATGCCCAATTCCTTCTTATCTTAGGGGATCCCAGAGCTGGACACAGAATTCCAGGGGGAGTCTCACAAGAGGACAGTAGAGGAGAAGGATCACCTCTGCTGACCTGCTGGCTACACTTTTTGCTGGAGGTGCAGTTAATCCCATTGTCCATATCACCAAAGATTTTAAACAGCACCAGGTCCTAAGGAATACCACTCATCACTGGTCTCCACTTGGACACTGAACCACCGAGTCATCCAGACAATTCCTTTTACCACCAAGCGATCTGTTTGTCAAACCTGTGTGTCTCCAGCTTAGAGACAAGCGTGTCATGTGCTAAAGTGTCAAATGCTTTTCACAAGACCAGGTAGATGACATCTGTTGCCCTTCCCTTACCTACTGTCACTGTAAGGATCTACCCATCATAGGAGGTTGCCAGATATTTCAGGCATGATTTTCTCTTATTGAAGCCATGATGTTGTCACCAATCACCTCCTAATTTTCTATGTACCTTCACATGAGGGATCCAGGAGGATCTGCTCCACGATCTTGCTGGACATAGAAGCAAGGCTGACTGACCTGTAGCTCCATGTATCTTCATTTTTCCCTTGTAAAAAATGAGTGTTATATTTCTCCTTCTCCAGCCAGTCAGAACTTCACCACACTGCTACTACTTCTCCAATAAGATGGATAAGAGCTTAATGATCAATTTATTTTAAAATAAATAAATTATGAATGGTATTTTGTAGCTTGTTTCTTTATACATTATGGGTGTGAACTTCAATAAGATAGTACACTCTCTAGAAGCTCACAAATAAAACTTCACACCTGTGGAAACTTCTAGTACACAAAATTATAGCCTACACAGTTTTTATCATCAAAGTGCTGTAAATAATTTTCAAACACAGAAATAGAAGTGTCTGAAACATTGAAAAATCCCAGTCTGCTGCCTCACTTGTACATACAAATCATAATCATATATGTTTTCCCTAGAATTCACAGCCAAATCTTTATCAGTGGTATTAACTGACCTAGAAAATTTTAAGCTGTATCTAATACAACAAGCCAAGGTTTCAGTAGACTTCTGAGAGTCAGAGGCAAACTAAGATTTCTACTAATTTGGATGTCTTTGTGTATGTATCCTTCTCACGGGTTAAAAAGAGAATCAAGCAAAAATCCTAGGTACTTCATTATTCTAAGATGGTGAAGGGACTAGAGGATGTCTCATATGTTGAAAGGCTGAGAGAACTGGAACTGTTCGGCCTGGAGAAGAGAAGTCTCTGAGGATCTTATCAATGTATATAAATTCCTTCAAGGATTTTACAAAGACAACAGAGTGTCATTGTAGGACACAAAAAAATGACGAGACTAAATATTTTAGAAGGCAAAGAGTATAGAGAAGTTTTATTCTCTAATTCTTACTACATTTTATAAGGTGTTCTGATATAGACTTACCATGATTGGTGAATAGGAACGACACCTCTCTAATCCTATGGGTTAAATTAGAGAAATAGAACTAGAAAGGCAAAACGCTACTTGGAGAAATATTGTTTTGAGAAAGGATAGTTGTTTGCTAAGATTGTTTTGAGAAGAAGCTCTCTTGAGATATTTTTCCCTTGGGAAAACTTAGCAGCTGCTAGCAAGCTAAAATCTCTCAGACTCAGAAATATCAGGCCCACAATGGAGCAGGGCTCTTCTCTGTGGTGTCCAGAGACAGGCAAGAGGTCCAAATTGAAACAAAAGAGGTTCCTTCAATCATGAAAATTGAGAGATTTTGAGTGTGACCGAGCAGGTTGCTCAGTGAGACTGTAGTATCTCTTTGGAGATCTACCAAAGCCGTTTTGAGGGGCAACCTGCTCTAGATGTGTCTGCTTGAGCAGGAGACTGAACAAGATGCTCTTTTGAAGTGCCTTCCAACCTCAACCACTCTTTAATTCTGTGAAAAAGAGGTATTATAGCTCCACTGCACACCTCTTGGCAAAGAAATGGTGGCATCCTACCCTACTCTGATGCTAAAGGCAAATCTTAGCCTTAATGAGGAACAAGTTATATTTTCTAAGACTCATAGATCTATCTTTGCAGATTGGCTTGAGATAGCAATTTTTTGTTTGTTTGTTTACAAACTCAATAGAATTGGCTATATATTTGATATTTTCTTGAGATCACTTTAAATACTTGGGCAGTCTTCAAATAACGATAAGCTGCATTCTGACAAAATAGAGAATTATGTTCTCCCTTATAGAATTAAGAACACAAACACTCTTGTTCCTTCCACCTTGTCGACTTCCCAATGAAGGAAACATCAAATAAGACTAAAACTAATTTTTCTATGTGTTTGGTTTAGAATTTCTCAAAACATTCTCTTAGCTGTGATAGATAATGGTCATCAAGCATATATAATCTTCAAAGCTGAACTCTGCCATGCATTTCCCTATCATCTGAAATTACTTTGCAAAATACTTACTATTGTTTAACTTTTCTCTGTCTAATCAATTTGAGGAAATAAATTTTGTTAGATGATTTTACTGGCATGTCTTCAGAATGTAAGCTCAGGCTTATGTAGGTTTAGAATTTATACTGCTACTTTAACCATGCTGATTTCCTGTCTAGAAAAGGTATTGCAATCCCTTACCTCTAATTTTAAAACACTTAGATTTGCACCATAAAAGATATAAAATATATTAATATATATATTAATATATATATTAAATATATAAAATATAAAATCCTGTGGATGATAAATATAGTTCATATTTAAAAAGTTATATGCCAAATCTTTTTTGGTGTAAGGGAAGAATTAAAATCTTTAAGAAAGGCAAAATATCCTTTCAATGTACCTGAACAGTTCAGTGGTGGCTGTGAGGCTGCACTGCTTTGCTCAGTGTAAGCTCAAAATGCTGCACATTCTGGCTCTCATTCCCTGGTCTCTTAGGCCTGGTTATACCGTACAACTGTATTTGGACAATTTAAATACTTTTAACTTTAGTTAATAAGTGCTGTAGTTCTACTGTGGATCTTTCTGCCATTGCAGGGAGCATAGTACAGGTTGCTGTGGGGTGAGGCTGTATAAGCAAAGAGGCAGGATACCTGGGAGGTTAGACCAGCAGAATGACCTTCAGACTGGAAAGAAGGAAATGAAGAACTTTAAATATCTGAGGAGATTATGGCATGAGGCCAAGACAGTGAAAGGAACATAATGGAAGTACCTCTCTACTTGAGCAGCTGAAGTCAAAATAACTTACTTTGTTTTCATTACTATAGTTTGTTGCTTTTTTCCCCTCTGTGTACATTTTGAAGTTTTTATTGATTTTATAATGAAATTGAGAGGAACAAAATGATACTACTTTGATTATATGACCCTGGCTTACAAAATTTTGCTTTGTTATCAGTATGACTGAATGTGCAATCATAAAAAAGAACAGCCTGGTGCAAGGAAAGGTGGGCTAACCTGTCAAAGTATATATTTGTATTTGATATCCAAACCAGGGGGAATTATAAGCTAGAAGTTGGCCACCATTTCAATCATACAGCTCTGTCCGAACATCTGCTACATTAAACCAATAATGATTTTAACTTTCCATTTAAAATAATTCTATGCCTTTTTATGTTTTTACTAGGTAATATTTCATGGTATGTCAAATCACAATATAATGATATATTTCAAAATAAATTCAATTAAATTAGCTTAAATTGATTTAAATAACTTCCTACTGGAAATCTGATTTATTAGCAATAAATCTTTTTTGATAATAATATTCCTACTCTAGGAATTCAGGTAAATGGTCTATTTTAAGACATTGAATAAGGTCTTGTACAACTTGGAAAGTGGCAGCCCAAATATTACATAGCACCTCTACCTCATTTAACAACAATTTATTTCCTATGTGGCATATTTTAGTCCTTGGCTCTTATGGTTCTACTTGGAGGGATCAAAAAAAACCCAACTTGTTTATCTTCTTGCCTACTGCTCTGTACTGGAAGCTCCCCAGTACTTGATTCTGCCATATGAAAAGAACATACAAGAACTTAATCTACTTTAAACAAAATATCCATCTTGTCTAAAAATATCCTGTAAAGCTTCAACACTTGGATGGAGTAGGAGGTTATCATTGCAACACCTTTTACACAAGAATATCTCTTCTTTCTCCACTGAGTAGTTTACCCTCAAACCTTGCCTAGTTATTCAAATATAGTAAAGTTGGGTATGTAGTAGATTTTTTGGAATTTAAACAGAGCAAACTGCAAAAATGAAAACAGGTAAGATTTTTTTTTTGGTAGCAACTTTACATATTTTTTGCTTGAAAAAAAAAAGATATAAGCCGACAAAAAAACCCAATAAAAATGTATAAAAGGGTCAGGATCATCCCTTCTTTAAGGTACCATGTGATGTACATGTAAAGAAGGTTTGCATGCAAAGAAGATAAAGGAAAGGGCAAGAAGCCAGAAAAATAATCACTGATTTTAACAAAAAGCAGCTCTGATGCTAACTTGGAAACAGGTACAATGGAATCCAGATTATTATAATGACACATGTTGACCAGACTGAAATAACCCCTGGATTTGTGATCAAGGAGTGAAGATGTTGCCCATACTTCTCTAGTCAAAGTCCTCTTTACTCTGCCTCCAAAAGGGTTAACAGCCTATCCCTACACCTTTACTGAGACTTTGAGCATGCTCCCATTCAAGGCTTTTCTGGGTGGTAATACCACTTGTTGACAGAAAGAAACATTTCTCCAAAGTTCTGAAGAAACTTGATGATTTTTCTTTTCCGTGTGCACAGAAACAATCTCTGGATGCTGAGAACACTGTTGGTCAGATTTAAAATAATTTCAAATTATTTAACACTATGAATATTGGAATATAAGAGTAAAAGTTGCAGGGGTTTTTCCCCTTTGCTTTAGGCATTTTTTTCTTGAAGAGAGCAAATTACAGTGAAGAGAGACTAGGATAATAAATGCAAATGTCATCCTTTGTTTCTCTTCGCATATATACCAGGCTAATTATCAGAGCATTCAGTGAGGAAATGAAAGATCCATTTTCCTGAAAATGTTTGGTCCTCTTCAGTGTCATTCCAAACTTCATGGAGAGTGAGACAAAAAGTTCTTTGTTATAAAAAACCTACATAAATAGATGAATGAATTCTAAATTTACTATCCTTATCTATACTACTGAATCCTATTTAGAAACTTCAAATATATTTCATTGGGAGCTTAATTATTTCATATGGTGTGCACAAAGCCAATCTCAAATTACTGTCTTGGACACATTCAAGTGTGGCAGATGCAGAGCAGAACCACACTGTTACAGGCACAGTACAAACATGCTTACTGTGTTTTTTCTTAAATTCTATCCACTATTTGGACCCCCATGTGAATACTGTATACTGATTTCCTTACTGCCATACAATTTTGAGTTATTTATTTCAGTTATTGTCCTTTGATTGTCTTCTGATTGAAATATAAGCTATTCTATATTCAAAGCAAAATATGATTCAAATTCACTGAGAATCTTTCCATCAAAGCATTAACAGCTGGATATGATAAATAAAGAATTATAGTAGGGCTTAAACACTGAATTTCTTACTGGGTCATTAGAAAATTATAATGCCTATTTGATGGAAGATTTTTAAATGTGCAAAAGAGCAATCTCATTAATTCTGCTTTTTTCTTTGCATACCTGATTGCAAGCTAACAGAGGTAATTATGAGAAGAAAAGTGAAGGTAGCTATTCATATAACATAAGCCATTTGAATTAGCTAAACCTTATCTCTGTTCTGCACTGCTTATGAAGCTGCTCTAAATTTGAAGTGAGAGTTTGTCCTATCCACTGAAGAAGGTAGAAATCACTGGTAAAGTATTTGAAATTATACTTTGCTACTGCTTTACTGTAGCCCATGGAAATAATATTAAAAAGCAATATATAAGGAAACTGTACATTTTACCTACAAAATAACTCGGGCTGGGATTGAAGGCCCTAGTCTGGGTTTACACAGGGGAGTTCTGTGTGAGACTGTTTCAGGGCAGTCAAGGGTTCATACTTAACTGCTTTGAGAATACTTGTATGTAGCAAAAGAAGTGTAGGACAGTTTTCATTCCTGACAGTAAATGAGTATTACAGCATTTCTTTGATCTTATCTATGGAAATATAGAGAAACATTCAATACATTGGAGTGACATAGACCGTGGGAGGCTGTTAATCCCAACTCTAGCTCAAAGCAGGGTCAGCCATAAAGTCAAACAAGGATGTCCTGAGCTGGAGACTGCACAGACTCTCTAGACAAGCTGTACTAATACATTACTGTGCTCATTACTTGCCTACGATCATTACTTAGAAGTTTTTATATATAGTCTGAACCTTTATTTTTTTTAACTTGTGCCTATTTTCTCTGCCCCATTAGGAGCCCTTGAAAAGATACTTTCCTATCTTGATGACCTCCCTAGAGATGTTTAATGGCATTTATGAGGTTTCCCCATAGTCATCCCTTCTTCACACTGAATCAGCCTCTCCTTACAAGGAAAGTGTCTTGGTCAGCACAGTGGCTTTCCACTGTACTCTTCCTTGATTATTGATTTCTTTCTGTTTGCGACGACAAATTAGACATAGGGTTCTAGATGCAGTCTAATGAAAGCAGACTAAGGAAAACAATAATTTCCCTTGATGTACTGGCTGTACATCTGTTAACAGAGCACAGGAGGCTCTTGGCTCTCTTTGCTGCCAGTGCACACTGCTGGGTGATGACCAGCTTGCTGTCTGGCAAGATGCCCAGGGCCTTTTGAGTAGAGCTGCTTGCCAGGCCATCAGACCCTACCCTGTAATGCTGTCAGGGATTCTTTCTTGCCAGGCACAAGATGTCTCATTGAGGACAACCCATGGCTCCTGTTGAGCCATCCCCTCATCGAGGCTGTCAAGATCTCCTTGATGGCACTCCTGTCCTCGGGCACAGTGACTAGTGCACCTACCAGTTTGGTGCCATCTGCAAACTTGATAAGGGCACACTGGCACTGTGCTCAGTCTTTTATAAAGACATTAAATGGGATCTGTCCCAGGACACATCTGTTGCACTGTTCTTGTAACCAGCAGCTAGGCAGAGTATCACCCATTAGACATTACCGTGAGTCCAATACTTCAAATACTTTTTAATTTTCCTTTTCCTAATTGGTTGTCCATGCATCCAGATAACATCCCTATCTGGACACAAGAACACTGGTGGGACAGAGTGACAATAAGCATCCTAAAGACTAAAATGATTGTATCCAATTCTCTCCTCTTATCTAGAAATCCAGGCATACCATAGAAAGCAATTGAGTTGGTCAGGAGTGATTTGTTCTTGATGAGTTCATGGTGGCTATTCCTAAGCAGATTTTTCTTTTCCAAGTGTCCAGAAATTTAAAAAGGATCCATTTCTTGATTTCTTCAGGGACTGTGGTAAGGCCAACCAGCCTGTAGTTCTCTAAATTGTCTCCAAGGTTTTGAGTAGATGGGTAAAACCTTTGGATTCTTCCACTAACTGGAGAATCTCCTGAAAAAAAATAACTCTTCGAAATAGTAGAGTTGCCCTGCAATGACACAGGCCAGCTCTTATCACTTTTGGGTATAAAGTGTCCATCCTGTAGATTTACAGGGCTCAAGCACTCTGAAGTGATCCTTGACTCATACCGCATTCACTGCTAGCAGATCTCCTCCTTGAATCCTGCCTCTTACACAAGGACACCTTGTAGGAGGAAGTTTGTCCTTAGCATCCCTTTGTTGAGCCAAGAACACATTCAGTACCTCAGCCTTATCTGTCCCCAGTTTTAATCTATTCCTCCAATACAGTCTAGAAAATGTTTCTGTCAGCACTTTGGGTTTTCAGCAAAGTATCAAACCCTTAACAAAATTTAAAAAATAAAATAATTTTAATAATTTTAAAAGAAAGGGGTTTACTCTAAGTTTTCTGGAATACCCTACTGGCATATTAATTTTAAAAACTGGGGGCATTACGCACACACTGTAAAAATGTACAAACTACGAAACTTAGGAAGCTTTCCAAAGATGATGGTGCTCATAAATCATACTTGAAGTAAAATGTCATTGTGATTTTGGAAAGCCTACACTTAATAAATCATTGCTCAGCAAAAGATTTTCTTTCTGCTTGAAAGACAGGATAGTGGGTACACTTCATATAATTGTAGTTTTTCCTTCAGAGGGAAAAGGGGGACAGAAAGGTTGTAAACCATACCCATTTTTAAAGGATATGCATTTAAAAGAATACTGAAAGTAATGGACCTATTTCGTGATGATTAGACAAAGTTACTCCACTGTAAAAATTTTTCAGTTGTTATTGCTGTTGGTAAAATATATATAATACACATCTTGATTTAATGATCACTTCAGTGATCACTTTTCATTTTTCCAGTTCTGTTAATTTTAAAAGCATGTTTACTCACATGGGAAGTACATGACTGGATGCATTCAAAGTTTTTCTTTCAGCAAATTTCTGTCCTGTTATTTTGTAAATATGATAAACTACAAATCTTTTCCTATAGTTTTACTAAATGTTTAGTTGTATAGAACTTCTTATATCTGTCTTCTGAATATTAATACTCAATCATTATTTCTTGTGCCATTTGCCACTTATTGACTGTTTGATCATATGGCAAAATATGATTTCTTTAAAACATTCCTGTACTGTTGCTCACTGACTCAACGTAATGGTGCTCTTAGATAAAGAAAATTATTTGAGAACTGAAGTGGTGTAATTGAGGCAGGCAGCTATTAGAGTTTAGCTGGTGCATGATAATTCATTAAACCATAGTAATTCAATAGCTTTCATTCATATGATAGAAAAGCATATGTAACCCTCATTTCACTGATGTAAATTAAAAATCAGTGTGTAATTCTATACCAAAATCTTGTTCAGTATTGTTATTGTGATAGTAAGAAGCATAATTTCTTTTTTGTTTTTTAATAAAGAAGGAATCTAGGTATTAGGCTAGAAATATATTCAAATTTTGGTGAAAATCAACCTTGTTACATCTTTATAATAATTCTGTGGGTGTAAATGGAATTTTTTAGTGACCACTGTAGGTTAATTCTTCTGATAGAATTATGGTGCCATATACCTTAGAATAACTGTGTTCCACCAGCATTTTTTTACTAGTAGTAGAGTGAAATTAATGGTATGCAATATGGTCTCTCTCCATTATTTATTTCCTTCAGAAAAAGTATTGATCTAGTTAATGAAATGTCTATAGCTAGCAGTAGTAAGTTGAATTCAGTGCTATTTGATGTACATTTGATGTTCTATTAATAGGATGTCTCAGGAGGAAAGATATTAACAATTTTTTACACTTTTTTCCATTTTTTTAGCACTTTCTTAAAAAGAAAAACTTATAAGAAAAGCTTGTGGTTTCAATGTCCTTTCAAAGATAGATAAATGTGTAATCTAATAAAAATTCTTGAATAAAAGATATAGTAGGATAGAACATTCTTGTATGTTAGATCTTTATAACTTCAAGAACAATGTGTCAAGACTATAAACGTTATCACCACGTTCATAAATATTTTTTCCACTGTAGAACCATTGTACAAGGGAAAAACAACCTACTCGATTAAATTGTCTGTTTGCTCCATTATCAACAGCTCCCCAGTCATTTATAGTAAAAGTGTAGCTTGCTGCTGCAGAATACACTTAAAAGGATTGTGCAAAAAAAAGCCAGATAATTTTTTTTCATCCTTTAAATGTCCTTTCCTTTAATGTTTTTGCTTGATCTCTCTGTTGTTGTAATTTCTTAATTAAGAATCATAGAATTACAGAAACAACTGGATTGGAAAAGACCCTTAAGATTATGGAGTCCAACAAATGACCTACAATTGCTAGTGAGGAGAGTTTAAATTCTGTTCTCCTTCTATGACATCAGGGGGCCGGGGGGCTCTGGCTAGCTTTCACCCCGGCCACGCTGGTCAGGAGTGGCCGTTCCCAGACTGCTCGCAGTCCAGGTAGCAGCAGAGAGCAGAGCTGCTTTTTCCTCTCCTGGTCCTGGCCTCCTCAACATCTGGATACAAAGCAAGAGTCAGAGAAGGCTCCCTCAAAGGTGTTTATTCCTTCAGATGTTCCCAGAGAGAAGAAGTGAGGGGTCCCGTGTGCTTACCGTTTAAACCAGGGGACAGAGGGGTGGGGAGGCAGGCGATCGGCCCCAGGCTAGCACAGGGCAGGGTCAGCAGAGGAGGACAAAGGGACCGGGGAGGAGATACCTTTGGAGGATACCTGAGTTATCGGGATGGGGGGGGAAGCAGGGATGAACCATTGTGATAACTCCAAAACATCTTAACAAAACCCATCACCACACAAACAAATGACAGGACATCTCTTTGTAAGGTTTGCAGTAGGTAGATCATTAAAGGTTTGCATTTTTCCTAGCTGAAAGAACACTAGACTTGAGAGACCAACTAGCTTCCTAATTAATTTGGTTCCAGATGTTGCATTAAAACAATTTTGAACAACAACTTGTTTATTGCTGTTGGCTTTGTTGTTACTGCTGCTGCTGCTGCTGTTGTTGTTGCTGGTGTTGCAGGTGTTGTTGACACTGACACAGGCTGCCCAGAGAGCTTGTGGCTGCTCCATCACAGGAACTGTTTAAGTCCAAGTTGGATGGCACCCTGAGTAAACTCATCAAGTAAATGTATCCCTGCCCATGGTGCAGGCCTTAGAACTATATGATCTTTAATGTCCCTTCCAATGCAAACTATTCCATGGTTTTAGTATAAGGACAGATAGTAGCAATGATAGTAGCTGGAATAACGAATACATCATAAAAATAAAGTTTGAAGAAGCCAAGAATTTTGTGTTTGATTCTTTGCAGCTAAAGAACTAAAGTAGTTCAGAACAAAGCAAGTAAAGCTAGGATTAAAAGGTTTACCTCTAAGTGGAAACCTTCCAGCTTATTTTTTTTTAACATTATGTATTATTAGTCTCCTTTCATAAAATTTCTGTCTTTGACTATAATTCAGCTGCAGACTATCTGTTGTACCATTTTCTGAACAAGCTGCTATTACTACCATTCCTGTAATTGCTTCTAAAATACCTCAATTCAGCAGTGCAATGCTACTTCTAGGACCATCCAAAGATCAGTCTAAGTATAATGTTCTCCATATTAGCCACAGGACAAGGAACAAAGAGCAAATAAATGAAGAGTTTGATATATTATCTCTAGTAGGTAATCAGAGAGGCAATTTGCAAAAATAATGAGGAAAAGTGATGGTAAATGACATTAAATTGTTCTTATATACACATTGTAGCCCTAAACTTGAAAATGTTATTTGTTCATCACATTTATTATCTTTTATGGGAATTTTGCACCCCTAGGAATTACAACTTCGTGTACTGCTTTCTAAATCTATGAAAAGGAAGATGAGTATGTTCAGAAATAGTAGGAAAAACATATTTGAGGGAATTAGCAGTGAATAATGTTTTCTGTTTATAACACGTAGACATAATTTACAGCTCAAAAGATATACTTCAGGTTTAGTTGGGGGTCGGAATAAATTTTGAAGAAATGGTAATAATGAAAATTATGAGAAAGACAGTAGAAGTGACAAAGGAACAGTTGATGGATAAGAGAAGCTTGTGGGAAAAAAAGACAATTGGACACTGACAACAGTAGAGAACAAAAGAAATTATTTTGCTGTGAGTAAACGTTACTAAATTATTTATCTTGTCCAATTACTTCAATTTGTAGTAATATAATCAGCATATTTCAGAAATGTTTAATGATCCATTTCTTTTGCACATATGCGCCAATATCTACTGTTGAAAATTCATTTATTACACTGTTTTATAAAGCTGCTTATTAGACAGTATCAAGTCATAAATCCTTGATGTCTTCCCCCAAAATATGTGTATTTACAGGCAAAAGAGGACCCTTTCAAAGCAGAATTGTGCTTTTCAATAAAAATATTCAGAGCAGGCACAAAGTAATAATCAAACGTATTTTTAAATCTTAGTTTTATTATTTATTATATAAAATCAGCCAGAAGAAGAGGAGACTGAGGGAAGACCTCATGGAGTTCTGCAGTTTCCTTGTAGGGGAAGTGGAGGAGCAGGCACTGACCCCTTTCTGTCTGGTGATCTGTGGTAGGACAGAAGGGAATGGCAAGAAACCGTGTGAGGAGATGTTCAGGTTGGATATTAGAAAAAGGTTCTTCCCCCAGAGGGTGGCTGGGCACTGGAACAGCTCCCCCGGGAAGTGGTCACAGCATCAGCCTAGCAGAGCCCAAGAAGTGTTTGGACAGTGCTCTCAGGCATATGATGTGATGCTTGGGGATGGTGCTGTGCAGGGCCGGAAGACGGATTTTGGTGATCCTTGTGGTGCCTTCCCGCTCAAGAATAGTCTATGATTTCTACAGTTATATGATTAATCATGAATTCCAAAGTATGATTTTACTCAACTTCAACTCATTCTTTTCTAAGTAGGAATAAATTTCAAGTGTGCAAGTATTTGTAGTAACAGTGGGTTTTGGACTTAAATTATGATGATCTTTGCAGTGGATTACTGTATGAACACATTGCTAAGGTAAGATTTCATATTATTTTCGTTTCATCTCAAACTTTCCAAATGCCCACATGTTTGAGAAGCTATTATTTTGTTGCTTTTTTTTTCCTTTTTGTGTACCTTAATTATAGAATCACATCAGAAAATGTGTTGCACAGTCTTTGCTATAGCTGCTATAAATGTAATGAATTGGGTCATATTTGCAAATCATTGATGTTCAAGTACAAAAGGGAGTTGAAATGATTTATGAAGGAAAAAATTTATTGAGATTTGCTGACAACTTACAAATATGGTTAAATTTCAGAAATTCCTGAGCAACTTAGGATGTGCCTGTGGAAGATACATGAAGTGCTTGCATCATTGTTATACTCTAGGCATCTATTTTTCGCTACTTGTAGAGACAGGACACAAAGTTTAGTGGATATATGATTTAAATCCATAGGTTTTCTTTAGGGTCATACTTTATTTTCTGATTCCTTCTAGTCTTTTTGTTTTGTTTAGTTTTATTTGTTTTTATTTCTTGGTTGCTGTCAGTACTACAGGCATTCAGGGTTGTAATCACTAATAACATAGTGATAACTATATTTCGTTGTAATCTTATCCTTAAAGCATTTAAGGAGATAGTTCTCCTGTGATACGCAATTACATTTGAGTAAACTCTTAAAGATGAAAAAGCATTGTGTTTGTTAGTAATGGAATTATTAAGACTGTTATTAAAAAAATGTCCACATACCAGAAAAAGTGGTGTTTCAATTTCTCTTAAAATTCACACCTCTTAAAGAATTTATTGAGACTATTGTTCTTATGCCAATTCCCACAAGAATCAAACTGGACACCCTGCAGAAATGTGTAATCATTGATTTTTACCCTGAGTGATTATAAAGATATCATCCTGTGTACAGTAATTAGCTAATTAATAAATTAATATATTGAACAAATTAAGGTTTTAACAGAAGAACACAGTAACCCAGACAAATGATCAGCAGAATGATATGAGGGATGTACAGGCAGTGCAGAAGATGTCAGCGCAACTGCCTGGACTCTGCCAAAGAACCAGATGCTGCTGTGGAGAAAATATGTTTCTCAGATGGCATCGGGGTAGTGTTTGTCATCTGAAAATGAAAATAAGACATAGGAGACTGAACTGCATTGGGACTGCCCATTACTTAGACACACTTCCTGTGGTTTTAGGGATTTTCTGATTTTGAAAAATTTCTACAGGATAGAACCAAACCCATGAACACAGAAGGCCAAATCTAAATTCACTAAACTGTCATAAAATATTTTCTTCCCATTTTGAAAATACATAGACAAAAATTTTACCATCTGAGAGATTTATTAAAGTAGATCTATGTTTTATCCTGCTAATAATAAGTGCAATACAAATTCCAGCTTCCAGAATTGCATGCAGTAGGTACGAAGCACAATTAGTTCTGCATCAGATCATAGAACCATAAAATAGTCCTTGAACGATCAACTGGTCCAACATGTCAAGGGAAAGGGAGTCTAGATGAGAGTATCCGACACCCTGTTCAGTCGCCTCATGAACAGTGGCTCAATGAATGGTGACTTCACCACGTCCTTGGGGAAGTTCTTCCACTGATTAATTGTTCTCACTGTAAAAAAAAAAAAACAACCTCTTTATCACTGTGAAACTGTGCCGTACAACATGCCTTCATTGCCACTTATCCTATCCAAATAACAATCAGCTGTAGCAGATTAGCACAAGTTTGTTGAAGTAGTTGGAACTGCATCATTTGAAGGTTTCCAGTAGCCCTGTTAACCTTTATACTCACTCCAGTCTCCATTCAATAATTACATTCTGATCCAGATCTGTTCTTTGAAGTCCTAGAAAAATTTCATTTCCCTTAGTGACAAAATCCAAATAATATAATCATTTTTATATCAGAAGTTGACTCCAGTGAGGATTTCTACTTGAAGGCTGGTGCTGTGATATATTCTAAAATAATTCGGTAGAGTTCAGCCTGTTGACAAGAAGCCATCCATGGAATAGCACTTGTATGATTCTGGTGCTGCAAATAATGTCCTGATAGAGTACTTTTTTATGGGGATCTCAAAATAATTTCTAAACATAGGATTTTATGTTGAAATTTAAGGAAAATCAAAATACAGAAGTCAATGAATGTTTCAAGAAAAATAATACTGGCATTTATTTGTTATGAGTTTTGCTGTTTGGCTTGTCCCTCATACCCCTAACTTGAAATAGGTAGGAAAAAAAATATAAAATTAATAATTATGATTTAGAGAATTAATTTTTATATTCATCAGGGATAAAACATTTCCAAGGCTATCTATTCCACCCATTATTCCAGTTTCCATATGAAAAAATGAATTGTTTCATTGTTCTACTGTGTTAATCCATTCTTGCAAAGCATCAACTTTTCATAAGCAAGAATTTTGTTTGTCTGCATATTGGAAAACTTCTTCTCACGTATAATGTACCTATGTAATATGAAAATAATGAATTATATTTTTTGCAACAGTCACAAATGTGGGCAATGCTTGTGCTACAACATTTCCTGATAAATTAAATGTCTTTGTAGCATAACTGTTAACACAGGTACCAGGAGATTTCAAGAATAAAACACGATAATCTCAGTTTAATCACCTGGAATAATTTAATAAAGTTAAAACAATTCCAGTGAATTTGCGTTTTTCAAGTTTGATGAGGGCAGCACTCCACTTAGAACACTGTTCTGTGAAGTGCATAACTTGGAAAGGAATTTGTCAGCTGTGTTCAGCACCTGATAAAATATGGGTTCATTGAAAACTTTCCAACTGACAAGGATCCATCTTAAAAAAATTAACAGAATACTGTATGTGGATCAGATCCATTAGAACATTTTATTGTTCGAGTGTGTTAATAAAAACACACGCCAGAAATTTCCAGACTAGACTACTCAGAATAATGGAAGTCTTTAAATGGTTTATCTTGTAAATAGTTTTAGCATAATAACTAGCTGTTCATGCAGTATTTCCAGAAGTATAATACAGTTCTACTTCCAACTTTGTTTATACTTCCCCGTTTGCATCATGAATCCACTGATTTGACACTAAAATCTGCTTTAAATAATCTCTCTAGAGGTTTTTTTTTTTTTAATAGAATGTTTACATTATCCTAAATGAAATATCAATCCCATTAATTAAAATGAATAATTATAAATTTCCTTTTTTGCATGAGGTGAAAATGTATAGTCAGAGAAAAATAAAGTCAGACAAATTAATTTGTTTTAAAAAATTGGGATATGGTGGTTATGACAAATAGTTGCAGTAAAAAAATTGTTGAATGAGTAGTACATTATCAATTTATCAGAGGCTCATCTGCAACAGGCACAAGCATCTCTTTCAGTTCCATAGGGAATAGTTAGAAATTTAAACTAAATATTAAAGAGATGTATTGTTTTTTTAAGGAAAATTGAATATGTAAATGAACCTGACAGAATATCTGATATGTAAAATCCAATTCAGCCTTACCTTTTCAACTTTATTGGTTAAACTCTTGAGAAAACAAATGAAAATGAGAAAAATATTGATCAAATATTTTTTCCATTTTTCCTTGAAAAGACAGTGGTAAAATTTCAAAAAATTTGAAGTGTTTATTTCTGAAAATTCGTACATGATTATTCACAAAAAAGTTTATTGCAGACTCTGCAATGCCTGCCTGTGTGTTTCTATGTACTTCTATTCTATGATGATCTGACTTGGTAACTAATGAACTCAGTGGGAAATTTGTTTATTATAATCAAAATAAAACATCCCAAATTATTTTCTGCAAATACAAGGCATAAGAGCTTAAAATGCCCATGAACATTTTCTAATAATGGCTGCTATACCTAGCAAGTCATAATTTGTCATGAATGACAATATTTTCTCACTGCATAACGTCATTATCTTTTTGCATTATGTATTTTTCTTCCACATATTCTGAATTCTCCAAAAACTTTATCAAGTCCAGCATACCATGATATTTTCAGAATGCTCAACACTTCATATTGCATGAGGGATGCTCTTTGCTGCTGCCATAACACAAACAGGAAATAATGATTTTAAAATTCTACTCAGTTGCTTGGAGTGCTTGACGCAGTGATAAATATGAGAGAATATGACTTTATTTATTCACATGTGATTGAGAATGGCGCTCTACTGCCCTAAGCACTGTAAAAATAACTGAAATCTGGCTGAAGCGGAGGTCTGGAGGAAGGTGTGTGGCCACCTTTTTGTCATAAGCAAGAGGAAATGATGTGTCAGGAATGACAGTATGCAGAAGCCGGGCTGCTGGCTGCTCTCTGGCAAAAAATGTAATGCAACAGCAAAGGAAAATGTCTATCAGTCTGGGGACTTGAGCCATTGGTAGAAATTGCCCTCCGTGAGTTTCTGGGCTATTGGCTACACTAGGTTGGGATTTGTCTGCCTCCACATCTGTACTTCATGTTCCCAAAGACATGAGAATGCTCAAAGCACATCTGTAAATACTGACTATGTTTATGGGATGGAGAACTGAATGATCACTTTGAGGTCTGTTTTCAAGAATTTCTTGGTCTTTGCTCCTGTAATTTCCTATAAAGAAACAATCCAGATATATTTTCAAACTGAGCCAGTGGAAACAAAAACCTACATGGCTAGGTTCTTACAGAACAAAATCAGCTCAGATTATCCATTCAGTGAACCATTTTGCAACAGGTGTTCCCGGACATTTTCCATGATGTATTTATACCCATGGATGATTTTAAAGAAACTGTTTGTATGTCTTTAAGTAAAATTTGATTTTCTGCAAAAATCAACAGAATTAAAACTATGGATCTCTTTTTAAAACTTATTGCCTAACAAATGATATTTTTTTTCCTGAATAGAAATTCATTGAAATATAAATCAGTGAAATCTTAGAGTTAAGAAAATTTAAAAACCAACCCAAAAACTGCCATGGTTTAACGTATGCAGGTAACTCAGCATCATGTAGACGCTTGCTTGTTCCCCCTGATGGGATGTGGGACAGAATTGGAAGGTAAAACCACAATCAGAAAGCCTTTTGTAGCTTATTTCTTGAAGGATAATATTATTAGAATGAAATTTATTAATGAATTTTTCTTAAGCATGGGTTGGACAGCATGGATTTGATAGAAAATCAAGGATTTTCAAAGAAAAGATAATGAGTCACATTGTTCAGATATAAACTGAATTTCATTTATTTAAAGCACATTTTTATCACCCAGATATAAATCACAAGGAAAACATTTAAATTATAACCAAAAACATCCTTGGTATGATGCTTTGAATCCTAGTTTCTCCTATCTGCTGTTGGCAAAAATAGAGAAAAATTACTTAAGCAAGAAATTCTTTGTGGGAAAAAACCCATTTAACTGGCATCAATAGTGCCTCAATGGAGTCAATACAGTCTGACTCAGTAGCTGTCTGAGCTTAGGCTGTTTGCTACAACACAGGGAAAAAAAAGGATATGTTTCTAGTCCTGGCAAGCAAGTAGCATAGCCCCAGAGCATGAATAAAAATTACAACAATGTAATCATTTTTATGAGGAAAAAGTCATAGAAAATATATCATATTTACTTAATCCTGTCACCCCAGGGTTGCAAATGTAAAGAAAGTGACTTAGTGCTAAGTGATTTGAGCTATTCAGTGATGTACTGTGGTCAAATCGCTGATATTTTACAGACGTTGAAAGACAGCAGCATTAACCTTGTCCCTTCATCCCAGATTATGCAAAATAATCAGTCTTTCTGCTTCATTAGATGCCTAAATCTACCACTTTGGCTCCTGTGACATCTTTCAAGACGTTATTTGTCAATAACTCGATGGGTACTTGCCTATTTGGTGAATGTGAACCGAATTATTTAAGGTAACAAGACCTCTCTGGAGAGAAAATCTGAAGTGCTCCCCAGCGGTTAGCCTCAGAAAAGATCCTTTCATCTGCAACTATATAGCGTGTGTTTGGCTGTTTGAGGAGATCTTAAAAATCTACATTTCCCTGTGAGCTGAAGCCTAACACAGATTTCCAGGATGATTATCTGGCTGTCTGTTCTGAGATATTTTAGTATATACCTTTGGCAGATATATTCTCCTCTGTAATCAAAGGACTAAAAAGATTTTTCTAATAGAGAAATTGTTCATATTTTTGTAAAAATGTTTTGAAACTTGGTCTTTCATATCCCTTTGGAAGGTTTCTATCTCAAGGTAATGGGTTTTCAGGGATAAGGTATTGACTGTTCTTTCAAAAATATGACAGATAGGAACCCAAAATCTGTGTAATAACAGCTTAGGAGTAGAGGACCATCATCATCATTAGCCTTTCAAAGCAGTTTCCAATTTTCCAGGCACACTTTGGCCAGAATCTGTTATCAAAAAAGCAGTTTTCTTATGCTAAAAATTTTGTCATATAATAATTAAAAAAAAAAAAGGTACCTTTTACATAAATATAGAAATTTATTATTACTATCATTAAAATTGTAGCAGCTGGATAATTTCTAGTCTTGCACTTGCCCTTACATTACACTTCTCAGTAGTCCATATCATATGAGTGGCCTGGAAAAGTTTATTCATCATCTAATTACGACTTGCTAATGAGATAGGCATTTCTTTCATTACTTCAGTGAAGTTCTTTTAAGAACAGGGCCTATGTGACTTTCCTGTTTGTTAGCTTCCTTTAAATCTTAAGATGAAAGTTTTGTCATCTCAGGCTTTGTTTCAATTATCCAGCCTGGTGCAAGTTAAGTCATCAGCTGTGTTATGTTCTCAATCCGTGGGCAGAGTTGGAGCACCATGGAGGTGAGGCTGGTAGCCAGGAGATGCCAGGAGACTCTGAAGCTGTTGATATGCGCTCCCTAGTCTGGCTCTACCTTCTGTAATTCTTGCAGGTTGCACAGAGTGGAAACCATGTGATACTCACATAGCACAATCATGAACTCAGTCCAAAACCTACATAGCCTGGAAGGCAGAGGGGTGTTACACAATGCAAGGCAGTAACACCAGTCACAGCAGAGGCAGAGACAACAGCCAAGTTCACAGTGAGCACTGCATGTTCTCTGACTTTCTATGACCGTGGATTTTTGGTTTGTTTTTGGGGTTTTTTACATTTCTATAGAAAGCTGTTGATGCGCACCACATATGTGCATCATTTTAGATTATCTAAGACCTCATTATTGGTCATCCAGACCCTGAAATAAAACTTTTCCGGTATCTAAATTACTATCTGAGTGAATAGATTTAAATATGACAACATAGTAAATAGCATGTTGCATGTATTTTGAGACCATAAGTGTGCAATTTTAAGCTCCAGGGAAGTTTGAATTGTCAAAATTCCACAGGGGAAAAAACCTAAGCTTTAGTGTGATTTCTGGTACACTCTGGGTTGCAATCCTTTGTGGACTTGAACAGTCTTCATTTCTGTGCATGAATTCTGCTCAATTCCCTTTTCCTGTGCCCTGCAGATGCCTGCATTTGTAGTTTTTTTTATTCTGCTTCAGTAATTGGAGTGTAGGATTATATGCCACATCTACTGAGCTACTGCTGAGATTGTATTTATTAATGGAATTTTGCTTTCTGACAGACCTAGTTATTACCTGGCATGCACTCTTTGTGGTATGTTGGCCACAGGGTGTCCTTCTACAAAAATCTCATGACCATGCACAGTCTTCCTTCAGAAGAGAGATATGCCCTTGTGAATGACTTAGGTGCATTTACTTAAATGGCCTACAAGACTGGATTTCCTTCACCAAAGACAAAGGGAGCAAGAAACAGCCTTTGCACTTTCTAGCATGCAAGGAAAGATCGTGGATACTTCTTAAAACTGCCAGAGGAAAAAACAACCGTTTGTATGCTTCTTCTGTCTACCCTTGGCTTTTCTACATGACAAAAAATGTAGCCATATGAGAATGCTAGTTATTACAACTGAATTTGTTATATTAGTGTACATTTAGGATGTAATATTTCAAGATACTGCAGGTCTTTTGCAAGCAGTAGTGAATTTCCAATAACATTTAACAATCTAAACATCAAGTTCTCGTGAAAAATATGATAGCCACAAATTCTAATAGAGTTTTAAATATATTTGTATTTCAAAACAATACTGAAGCATGGAGGAATGAGGAATTAAGACACATTGAACAAGTTTCAATAGATCAATACCTAAATAAGAAATTGTTCAAGTTCAATTGTATTGGAAGTTCTAAACAGAAGGCACCAAGGAAATTATCACCACTTCATACAGTTTACAAGTCTACCTTCCATCTTTCACATCAGATATTAGAATAAAATATGAAGATTAGAGTGGAAGAGTAAGTACCCAGGGTTCTTTCCTATTAAAATCACAATGTGAAATGTATCAGGAGAACTGTTCAAATACCCCGATTTGTCAGTCATCAAATCTGCAAACATGAGTCAAATAGCTACATGTAAAAATGTGCTATATTTGTATACAAGCATAATTGTTTTTTAAATCATACTTTATATAATTCTTGTTTGATATGCCACACAACAGACCTTTCAAAAATAAGTTCCTTTATAAGTGAGAAAGAAAGAAAAATTTTTCATTTGTAACTCTGTAGCACTTCTGACCTAACTGAATTGTGCTATCTTCTTTTGGATTTTCTAATCTGTGAATAGTCATAAACTTGTACAGAACATCTGAGACTCCAGACATGTGGAGGAGTATAAAATGTCAGTTAAGCCTTCATTTACTATCATTAGATTATGATACAGTAAACCTTCATCAGAGACACTGTTTTGGTTTTTTTTTCCTCCCTACAGCTACAACACCTGGTCTCTCTTGGCAGTAAGTTCTATGTGATATACAGCAATTAGCTCTGATATATATAAAAAGCTTCCCTGAGATCTGGAGTGGAAAGATGACTCATGCAGTCTTTTCACAGTCACCAAAATTATATATGTATTTCATTGACTATTTTACATAATTTCAAAACAAAGTTTTTGATGAATTCAGCACCTTTAAATTGTAACTTCCAATCTATTTGGAATTCTTGACAGGTTGGAGAGATACTCAAACACACCTAGATAGGAGAAGAAGAAAAGCTCCAGTCTGGGACTTCATACTTTGCACTGACTATTAGAATTCAAGTCACTAAAATGAGCTGACAAAATATTCCTGTAGTATATTTTTGTGTGTTTTGTATTTTTGGTTGGTTGTTTTGTATTTTAGACTTGTTCTCAGAAGAATGGAAGAGAAGGTTCCTGAAAATTCAGAAGGGTATGCTTGTCGCCAGAAAAAAAAATTATTCATTTTTCAGAAGTAGCTTTCTTTTACCAGAAATATGTATTAAAATATTATTGGGATTATGTGTGCCTACCTTTTAGGTATTGTATTATCAGGTACTGTCAGTAGGATGATGATCTTGTGCTTAATGTGACAAGTCCTTTGTTACTTTCATGAAGAATCCTTTTTAATTGTGAAGACCTGCAGTTTCAGTGAGCTGTCAGGGAGTGAGATGCAGGACTAGAGGGCAGGAACAGTATCACAGGGGATCTCAATGATCTCAGAGAGGAGTATAGCAGAGTTAGAAAAGGCATAGTGTGCACCAGCCTGAATAGAGAATAAGCAGAAGAATAGGGAATAAGTGTAAAAAGCCAAGGGGATATAAAATCAATGTCAAGTCTAAAGATACTTCTTGGTCAGGGATGAACCTCAAGGTAGCTTGCACTACCCTTCAAGGAAAAAAATGAAACTGTTTTGCTGATGTACTAGAATCTCATAATTTATTTGCTTCATTTGTGTCATAATGTTATCAAGTAACAACAGAAGTGAAATCTGGACTTTATCTTAAAAGGATTGGAACATACCAACAACTGTGTCAGATTTGGAATTCCAGGACCCTCAGGATTTCTTCCTTCTTTTGCAATGGTGCCCTAGCATCAGACAGTTTGCTATTTCTTCCTTTCTAGTCAATGCCTAAATTGTGGAATCAGAAAACCTCTCCTCAACCCTTTACTGATGTAAAGGGCATATGGCATATGCACTGCATAGGTGCTGTAAAAATTTGCTTACCTCTTATCATCATATAAGACTGTGTGGTGAAGTAACAGAGCTATCTTCTTGGAATTTAGATGTTTCAAACAACTTTTGAATGTTTTAAATTTGGCAAGCTTTATTCTTTAAATGGATTGACAGTTTTGTCTCGAGGCATAGACAAAATTGGCAATATGACACCCTGTGACAACAGATTGATTGATTTACAGTTTGTTTAAGCTAGACTAGTTGTTTAATACTTGACGGGAAAATTCGAATTACATCTTCTCAGTAGTGGTAATTTGTGACACTAAAATAATCTGGAGCAGAGAGTGAGAAGGCTCACCTCCAGAAGGGTTTAAATTGGCTGGAAGCAGGAATTCTATAGCCAGAGAGACAGACTCAATTGAAGAGACAAGAAACAGACAGCATTTACCTGTCTGCCAGTCATCCTACAGTGTAAGCACACACGAGCTACATTTGGGCAGCAGAGCGACCTGGAGTTTGGACTAAAGGCTGAACTGGGTATCCTCCATCACCATTCACAGGACTGGTGCTAATACAAGCAGATATAAGGAATCAGCTTAGCATAGGACTCAGCTGCATTAGAGACAGTGTAATTTCTTTGCATAAAAACGACTGGAGTGCATTAGGGCTTGCCTGTTGCTTTCCTAAGAAATCATCAATAGTAAAATATTTATTACAATAGCAAAATGACCTTATAACTGTCAGGCAGAAAATATGCAATTATGCCATAGCTTCAAGTAGAAATATGAGGTCTCCAAAAGCAATGAACGCTACATATTTTTGGAAGTTGCATACAGGTATTGTGGCACGGATAGCTCCAGAGTAAGAGAAGTCCAAAAATAATGTGTCATAAGAGCTTGAATCTTGTCCTCATTTTTCAGATATTGATGGCAAAGCAGCTAATAATTTAAAATGGGTCTCAAGAGAGGTACAAGTTCTGGAGTGTAACTTAAACTGAGTCTATCTTACATCAAAGAAATTGAAATATCATTAGCCCACAGAAACCATCTCTCCAAGGTATAATAATGCATTCTATATGTCAGCCTGCTGCCCACAATGAATGCATATTGTCCCATTTATCACTTGTTGTATTATTTAGAGTCTTGAAATTAAATGAAAATAGACATACTACTCCTTCCCTTGGTTATCAGTAAAGTTATCAAAGACTTGCATTTTATTTAAACAAAAAGATAAAAACAACCCAGATAGCCAGTTGATGGGAGGGCTCATTTCATGACTTGAAAACACCCACTAAACTATAAATTGTGTATATATTTTATTAAAAATAATCATCCATTTTTATCACAATTGCAATTGCTCATTTTCACCACTGAAGCCAAATTGGTCTTGGCTTTGGACTATGAAAGACAAGGATGCAGTATTAATACTTGTGGTACACAGTTGCCAGTAAACTTGTCTGACTTTCTAAAAGCTTGAGCAGTTTACATCATGGACATATTGTGTCAATTGAACAGTATGAAGGCCTGAAATCAGAAGCCACCTAACTATATCTCCCTCACAAGGAAAAAAATCCCAAAATCATGTTCAACAGCATTCTATCTGCTTTGAGGTGTTGAATATCCCAGAGACAGTGAGCTCTACACTAGTATTATAGCTCAAACTGATAGTGCATGGTTTTTATTTTGTGAGACTGTTGTAATGTGGTCATACCACAGAATCACAGAATTACAGAATGGGTAAGGTGGGAAATATCCACAGTGGATCATCTGGTCCAACCTCCCTTCTCAAGCAGGGGAATCCCAGAGCACATGGTGCAAGATTGTGCCTAGATGGTTCTTAAATATCTCCAGTGAGGGAGACTCCACACCTTCTCTGGGTAATCTTTTCCATTGCATGGTCACTGCACAGTAGAAAAGTTCTCCGTCATGTTCAGGTGGAACCTCAGGTGGGAATTTCTGCCCATTCCCTCTTGTCCTATTGCTTGGCACCACCAAGAGGAGCCTGGATCCATTCTCTTGACACCTTCCCTTCAGAAACTTATAGACATGGATGTGGTCCCCTCTCAATCATCTCCTCTAGGCTGACCAGTCCCAGTTCCCCTAGCCTGTCCTTGTAAGAGAAATGTTCCAGTTCCTTAACCACCTTTGTCATCCTCCTCTGGACCCACTCCAGGATCTCCAGGTTTCTCTCTCTCTCTGAGGAGCCCAGAACTGGACACAGCACTCCAGGTGTGCCTCATTAGGGCTGAGCAGAGGGGCAGGATCAACTCTGCTGACCTGGTGGCAATGCTCTTCCTAATGCACCCCAGGATACCATTGGCCTTCTTGGCCACACAGGCACATGGCCGGGCTTGTGGTCAGTTTTTTATCCACCAGGACTCCCAGGTTCTTCTCCACAGATCTGTTTCCCAGCAGGACAACCCCCAGGCTGTACTGGTGTGTATGCATTGAAACTCTAAAATACTTACATTATTTCCAACTCTTAGAATGACCACAGACTATTTTTGGATGGGAAAGAGGAGAAATTAAATTATAATGATATCAGAAATAAAAAAGTATCACATATGTATAAAAGCTGGTTAGAATTGAGATAATAAATTTAGATTTGGATGAAAATTGGTAATTACATTTATTCATATGTAAAGTAGATTTTCATATGCCAATCTGCCAGCTGAATAACTAGCTTTAGTATGTCCACTAATCTGAAATTCAAATAAATCAGTATTTGAATAAGACAAAGTAAGCAAACAGATAATTTTAAAATATAGTACAAATTTATAGGAAACATTAATCTGAGGTCTCAAATCTCTTATATTTTTAAATAAACTGCCTTTCTGACAATTTCAGTATAAATACTTGTTCCAGATTCCTAACAGTTTTATCAAAAATGATGGTGTAATCCCATATATTGCAAAATAAATGCAAAAATGTGTTACACAGATGGATTTACATATATTATTAATGTGGTATGCAAACCATTCCATGATTCTGTAGTAGATAACAGAAAAAAAAATCTGAACATTCCAGAAATGATCAGGAGCATGTATTAGAGATGTCACACTGAATTTTTCATTCTCTATTGCTTCAAAGGATGTTCTAACATTCTTTAAATTAACCACATAATGTTAAATAGTGTCAGTTTTCTGGGATGCAGGAAGCAATGAATGTGTCAGCCATTTGAGAAACTCTGCAACGTTAAATTGAAGATGGATTCAGTCATCATTGGAGATATATTTGTGCCTTTTTTAATCAAGTGGAGTGGGAATCTACAAAACTTATGATAGAATTTTCAAAAAACTAGTGCAATAGTCAGCCCAAGTAATTTTTTTTTATTCTTTATAGAGAATAGAGAAGATAGTTAGGGCAACAGAATCACATCTGGAATTCTTTATAAAGATCAGTCTTATCCATTAAATAGAGATAGTCTGAACTATCTAAGAAGATTCAGCTGCTTCTAAAAATACATTAAAAATGTTGGTGGATTTATAGATAGATTGGAAGATGGGTTACAATTCAAATTGCACTTGAAATTCAAAAGATCATTTTAGAGTTGACTTTGCTGCACATGTTTTCTGTGGCGATTTTTGTCATTTCATTGAGAAACACAAGCCCCCCTAGTTCTGGTTGCAGATATTTTAGATGCAGCTGAAATGTTTTTTTTTATTTTCCAATTTTCTACTCCTATAATATTTTTGGTGACTTTTAATAATTGTATATATGTTTCATACACCTGACTTCTTGTTTTGAAGATTTTATATCTGTGTCTAAATATGCAAAATTTTTCATCTGGATCAGTACCTGAAAAATTATTAAACTTTCATGTTAAGTAATTTAGTTGCTTCTTCTAGTTCTAGAAGGTTTTACCTTTTTTATGTTTGAATTGCAGCAGCATAGCTGCATAGTTGGGATAGAAAGTTAGAATGCCTTTATCTGAAATACACTTTTTGAGATTTTCTTGAAACCTGCTATTGTCTGATGGAACTCACTAGCAATTTAGAAATGTAATTTTTTCCTCAGCAGAATAGGTCAGGGTTTTGACGCCATTTCTAAACATTCTTAGAAATGTTCTGCTCCCCAAAGCATTATAAATACTATTCCTTGTTCCAGCATCACACAGCTCCTTCAGAAGTTGCAGTTCACGAAGGATGTGCCAAGACATAGGGACAGTGATCAGATATGGGAGCTGGAAACTCAGCTAAAGGCAACTTTGGGAGTTCCTGTAACCCTATGAGAGTTAAAAATGAGAAATGTGACATAGTTGTGGATGTTTGTCTCATCTCTTTCACTAGATACTAAAAAATTTGCACCTCACTCCTACGTAGGTGTAGTTCTAAAAAAATAAGGTCCTATGACCTGACCTTGAGGGATAAAAGTTTTTCTTCACAGAGAGGAGTTGAGACTTCTCAGGATACAGAGCTTGGATAGCTGATGGAGATGAGCAAAGGTGAAGTTAAGGTACTTTAGCATTAAAAAAAAAAAAAACCAAAACAAAAACAGAAACAAAAAAAAAAAACAAAAAAAAATAAGCTTATAGACAATGGTTACCCTTGGCTGTTTTAATTTATGGTGGACACCTCAGAGGCATTTGTCCAAAAGGGATTTCTCAAGCACATGCCCAGGCAATCTGTATATGCCCAGTAGTTTAGACAAGGCCAAGAAATAGTTGTTATAATTCTTACAGTTGAAATCTTAAGAGTTTTAGCCTAGTTCATACCAAAACATTACAGAAAAAGAAAGAATAATAGCATGGTACAAATTATTACACAGATACTTTCCTTTTGCTATATTCACCTTTGCCCTTCTCTGGATTCTAAGACTGGTGGTTTCATTCTGATTGTAGTGGTGCTGGGGTACTACAGTGAGTTGTCAGCTCCTGGACACCTTCACCACCAAGTGGAATATAAAATGAAATTTGATGGTTTCTTCTTCCTCATTGTAAGATCCACTAGAAATATTTTTTTTTTGTATATTTTCTAACACAGTTTTACATCTACACTCTTTTATCATCTGTGTTTTCTTCATTTCTATATTCTGTTCAAATTTACCAATTGTAATGGCTTCTACCTATACTGGATTAATTGTTCTCCCTGTTCCTCTTAAGAGGATAACTTTTTATTTTTTTCTCATATTTTCCATCTGGCTTCATCGGAATACAATTTGATACTAACAAACAAATGTGGATCTATTTTAGCATTATCCACCTGTGCAATGAGATCATGAAATTCAATTTCATTTCTGCTATTCATATGCCAAGTTACTTACAGGCATTTTAGGAGGACCATCCATGTTTCTTAATATAGCTTTTACTATGCATTAGTATCACATTATCTGTTAGCTTACTTTTGGCTCACTAGCTAAGGAAATCTGTTTCAATTTATTGTCAGTATTTGAGTACCTGATACAGTGGGGATAGTGACATATGTTAAGCCTAATAACACTAATGTTGAGTGTTATGTCCAGCTGAATAAGGATATAAGGATGATATAAAATGCCTATGTCAGGTACTTACTTGCATCCTTTTATTGGATAGAAATGGAGAGCTGTTCCACCAACAAAAAAAGCATCTACTTTTTTCTTCTCTTTCTTGTGTTCTCCCATGCCTGCAGGAATTTTTATATTTCAATCTAATTTAAAGGTTTAATTACTTTGGAAATAAATTTTACCCTCATTGTTTAAAATCAATGTTTCCCACACAAATAACATTTAAAAAAAAATCTGTGGAAATTCCAAAATCTACTAACTAAAATTTGTGTTAGAACTTGACCATTAGTCACGATCCTTTTCTTTTACCTACATACTTTTACATGATTGTTTTTCTTGCGGGAAAGAGTGGCTCTTTCTTGAAATGATTTATTGCAAATAAAAGCCATATTGTAAATATAGGCATAAAGTCTTTCTTTTGTAAACACTTATTTCCAAAGCTGAGCTCTTGGAAGAAAAAAAAAAATAGACAAAAATAAACAGAAAATTCAAAATATCTTAAAAAAATTACAATTGCGTACTGGGAGCTGATGACATTTCAAGCAAGCACCCTCTAGGCAAGCAATTAAGACAGGTCAGGATTAAAATAATGTAACATGTTTGAAGTGAACTTTCCTCAGAGGTCCGTCTGCTCCTGATGGCGGGAAAGTCAGATTTAGAAGAGGCTCCACGTGCACAACTGCTGCAGAAGAGCTCCCCCTGGCAGCCCTGGATACAAAATTCATCTAATAGAGGTTAACATCTGAAAATCTTCAAGCATCACCTCTAATGTAAACAAAACTTCTATTTATTTCCATTCTAGCTGGATTGGGGGTTTTTGAGTACTAGTTATTTTAATTAATATTTATTTCTGTATCTCTGTGCATTTCCACAGAAAAAAAAGAAATGAATATTGATAAAAACCACATTAAATATTCATATCAATGTTTATACTAGGGGTTTTTTATCCAAATATTCAGTGGTGGAATAGTATAATATGCTAAAAATAATATGCTAAAATATCACCATCAAGAGATAAACAAAAGTAAAGACGTGGTGTAAAAAATGGGAACAGGAAATTCTCAGAAGGTAGGGGGTGGAAATAAAAGTAGAAAAAAAGGAAAGAAAATAGCTGAAGGTACAGAGCAATTTAAAGTATTAAAGTAAATCAGTAGTGTATTGGAACGCCTCATGCATTGCGATAGGAAAAAATGAAATAACAACACTGAACTCTATATATTTTCAGTGTGAAAATTCAAGCTCTTTTTTTAATATTGCATTTTACATCTCTCTTTGACTTTATGTATTGGTTTAGCATAAATNTTTTTTTTAATATTGCATTTTACGTCTCTCTTTGACTTTACCTCTTACCTCCTGAAAGCCGGAAGCCTGATACCAGTACATAGCTGGGTTTCACAGAGAATTAGAGATTGAAGCTCAGGACTGAGAAAAGGGATTATCCTCTGTTATTCAACACTTATTAGACCACATCTAGAATATTGTGTCCAGTTTTGGTCTCCCAATAGAGAAGACTGTAAAGTGTAGTGAATTCATTGTGAGGCCACTGAGCTGGCTGAGACTGGAGCACCTGTCCTGTGAGCAGAATCCAGTGTACTTGATCAGCGTGCAGAAGGATCAGTTTTGAGGGGGTAGAGGACTGGCTGAACATGGAACGTGATAAGAACAGTGCTTAGTAGGTGGATGAGTAATGATCATAAATTGAATTTTTTCCCCCACTACTGGAAGAGGCTGCTGAGACAGTCTGTGTAGTCCCCACCCCTGGAGGTTTTTCCAGATCTGATTAAGCCAACGGGACAAACCCCTGAGCAACTTAAACAGATTTACCTGACCCGGATGAACTGGAGACCTCCTGACTTTTCTTCCAGCCTAAATGATTCGACATCTGCTATCTTTGACTGCTATATAAGTTAAAAGCAATATTCTGAAATCCCAGCCAGTTCTTTTCTGCTTATTCCAATATCATCTTCCAGTTGTTAATTTTGCACTCAGCACTTTTCATGTTTATTAACTGGCATGAAGTCAGTCTCATCTTTTCCATGACCCAAAAACTCTCTTCTGTGCAGCAAGAAAACTCTGGTTTCCATCAGTTTGCTGCAATGAATGGCCAAGAAAAAGCAAAAGGATGCAATAACAAACCACTACTTCTAACCTTATCCACACCATTTTCATTAAAAATACATAAAAGGGATAAAAGACACACCACTGGAGTGACACAAAATATTTCACCCTCAGCCTCTATGATGCATGTTCATTTAGATTATAATTCTTAAATATTTAACCTATTTCATTTAAAGTATATGAGAACAAATAATCTGCCAATAACAGCAGTCACATAGCCAGATAAGCTGTGTCTTCTTGTTTCTTTCCTTCCCATTCTCTGCAACTAAAAGGAGAGAGAAAAACACAACTTGTGCTCTGGATCCCTTAATCTGTTGTCAAAAGGCTATGAAGTTTATTTCGACCATCCATAGACTTCTCCCCTAGCTATATGTTACGGAACCATTCCAAATGGTAAATCACATTTACAAATTAAATATTTTCTTAGGTCAACTAACTTATCATCTAAGCATCTTTTATCTACACATGCATTATTTTTCCACTGTGCATGCTATTTTTGGTACTTGTGTATAATTTTCTACATTTACTATTTTGGTTATAATGTGATGAAGATCCTGAAAGCACTAAATTTTGCCAGGATCAGACATGAGACTTTTTCAGTTTTAGGGTGAAGATATCTCCATTAATGCAGTGTTAGAGCAGTCCTGCCATGAGTTTTGAGTATGCATGCTGTTGCACAGTCAGAAGCCTTCACCATGTCTGAGAAAAAAGAGAGTCATTACAGGTTGTGTATAAGTTTCTGATAGCAAGTTTGAAGACTCAAGTATTTCTAAGAAATTCAAATGTGACCGTTATTTGAGGAGTCCACCCTGATGTTTGAAGCAAAATTTAGGACATGACTGTATATGTAAATTAAGCAGTACTGTGGGGTATTTTCTAGTACTATTTCATTTAGTAGTGTAGAAATAGCCTTAATAGGTTGAATGACAGTGGCTGTACGTTCCAGATTTTCCTCTGACTTAACACTATGCCCTTGACATGCAACTATATTCAAGTTTAGTGAATTCAGGTGGACTATGTAAGGTAATGAAGATACAGAAGATGAAAATACACTGTCATTACACAAACAGAGGAGAAAGTGCCTATCAGGCTGTTTATCATAAGAAGAAAAATATAAGCAGATACTACTCCTTTTGCATGTGAAACTAAACATTTCTGATGTCATGTCACCTGAGGGGTAAAACGAGACATTTTTGAAAAATAGTATGGGTTTCTTACAAGATAAAGCTAACATTCTTCTGCTTATATACTTTGCTTTTTCATATACTTTGAGAGCTTAAGTTCAGCTTTGTGTCTTCAAGCAGCTTCCTACTCACCCTCTTCTAAGGACTCTTTTTTTTTTTTAATTGGTAGTGTCCTGGAGAACAATTATAGGAATTCTGCATGGTTTCTGAAGCTAGTTAATGGGTCCCATTGAACTGCCAAAGCTTTGGAAATACATCTGTAAAATGCCAATTTAAAAAAATATTATTAGGCTGATATGAATTATTACATTATAACACAATTCTGTGAGATTTAAAAGAGAATAATGGAAAAATTGCAGAGGGTATATTCGTTTATCTCTACGAGAATCACATAGAGATGAAATAATATGGTGTCCTACCTTTACTAGCTATATGTCATCTACCTCAAGGCAAAATATAGTAGTAAAATCTATAACAATCTTTTAGACAGATCATATCGGAGAAAAGTTTCATATTAGCAACATGGGCTAGTATTTGATATATTATGATATGGAATTTTGATTTTGACTCTTGGGCACTAATCTCAACTACCTTCACAAATGTTTTCCAAAAATATTGTTCCATTTCTCCGTATTTTAATGCTTTTGAAAGTATTTTCTACCTTTTTTGTAAACATAAAATATTAATAACTGCACTTTTTAGTATAACAATATTTCAGAAATGAAGCTTTGTATTTGCTGTATATTAGTGAAGTATTTGGAAGTGGAGGTTATAGCAGTGCATGAGTAAAGCTGTGGTACATTTCCCATGATTATCCAAAGATTCCAGATGTCTCTCACATTCTTCAGGTAGTCGTAGCTCTGTTCTTTCACCAGTGCTGTATAACGCCAGTGTCATCGTATGCTCTTCTGCTTCTGAAAAGGGAAAGCACACATATATTAACACTTGTCAACAAAATCCGTGTTGTTTTTTTTTTTTTTTCCTTTGGTGGTAATGTTTCATATGTTTTGGTTTTTTTTCCTTTTCCTCAGCTTTACATGAGTAACAAAAAACCGTGTGGTGCTAATCTCCACTCTGACTGATAAAATAATGCAGCATCTAGGCAAACCTACTGAACTGAATACAAGCAAACCACCACAGATTAACCTGGCATGTCATAATGCGCACACAAGTACTCCAAATGTAGGTGTTTGGGTTTTTTGTATGAAATGAATGAAAGTTATGTGTACTTTGACCCAAAGTGAATTAGGATTTTAATAAAACTTTAGAACCAAACTCCCCTCCTAGAGTCACCAGAATAACTCAGGAGTGACTGTATTACAACAGAAACAGTACCATTATTTGGCCTTAAGGAAAGGCTTATGATCCTATGTGTCAGCAAGATGCTGGACTGGGAAATGAGAATTTTTTTCTAATCCTACTTCTTTAGGTATTATTAAAAGTCTAGAGTCAAGTGCTAGATTATGTAATTTTGCAGTTTTCCATGATCCCAGGAGGCTTCTCCGACCAATGCTTCCCATGCTGGACAGCAGAAGGAGGAGATCCAGAGTGTTTGCTTTCTAGAAATGTCAGCCCCAAACACTGGAGCCACACGTCTTAACTTTGTGTCTCAGCATTAAGCCTATTCTCCAGCTCTTTTGTGCCCAAAGAGGAATGCCCAGTGACATCAAGGGTACATCAAAGACTGAAGCAGAGGACTGTCTCTTTTTTCTCTATCTTACTGCTACGGAGCTCCCTACAAAAGAATTCAATGTTCTAAAATACAGAACCAGCGTATTATAAAAGGGGAATTTCCATCTGTATTTAGCGTTATTTTTTACCTCAGTCATATCAAAAACTTCTAAATCTCTTGTATTAATTTGATGTGTCAAACTAATTTGACAGTAATAACAGTAATTTTAAGACAAACATTAAAATTGTTATTCAGAAGGGTTAAAATTAATTAATCAGCTCTGCCTATTAAAATCTTGAGATTTGAAATAGTGAAGTATAACATAATTTTTCACCATTTTTAAAGTGTGGGGTTTTGGTAAGTTGCTTTTTTGATTGTGTTTGTCTTTTGTCTTCTGATTTCTAAGCTGTCAGGATAAACAAACGAGGTCATATTTTCAAAACTGTATAACATGTATTTAGCAAATATTTTTCAAATATTTGTAATAAATGCTGAAAAAAAATCCTGAAGTTATTGAAAAGAGTTGTCCTAGAGTGACTTTATGATGCCTGTATCCCCAATC
>WBMY01008391.1:46933-70654 GCA_013397315.1 Donacobius atricapilla
AATTTGCCCTAAACCAGGGCAAGAGTGCAGTCAAGAAAATAAAGAGGAGAAAAAAATTGACATTGTACTCTATTGAAAAAAATTGCGTGAATATCATGAAGGATTAGCTAGTGAGTTAATTTCAGAAATCCTAAATATATATATGCATACAAACATATACTGGTGTTGAAAATCCAGTTTAGTTATCAGCTACACTAAATAGCTAAGCTACTTTTTTGCTTTATTTTGCCTCCTAAGCATATATATAATTGTGTTATTTTTCTGGAACAAAATATGCAACACTTTTACTAAATACACACAAGGTTTGTTGCTTTTTGGGCATTTCATCAATCAGGTGCATCTGTTTAATGTCACCTATAATGATAATGCTTGAACTCACACAGTCTGAATCAATCTATAGATGCATATTTATAAATCTAAATTTAACATATGCATAAGTCAAATTGATTCTGATGAAACTGAAATATACACATATTGTTAACTGTTTTTCAGAATTGTTTATTAAAGAAGAACATCTGTTTCTTTGCCTGAAATTTTGCTAATTTCAATATTCACCTCTTTGCTTCAGTTTTTGCTGTTTGGGCTGGAGGAAATTGTTTATTATCCCTCATTAATTATAGAAATGTCATAGAGAACTGCATTATCAGTTGAATTTGATTACTAAAACATTTCAAGTGTTAATATAAATTCAGAGGATATCAGGGTAAGCTTTGCTTTTTTTTTTCTCTACTGTATCTGGAGTTTAGCCCAGAATTCTTCAAAGGGCATGCATTTGGCCTGAAAAATATTCACAGCATCTTGAAAGTCACTGAAGTACAGCACTAGAAAAAAAGCAAAGTCCATGGCACTCAGGCATGTAGCATGTCAGAATCCAAAATCTCCAGATAGATATGGTGGTGCTTGCTACTAAATAAAGTGGGCTTTGGATCATTCACTGGACTTGACGGTAGGAGCCTTATAGTAATTTAGCTGGAAAAGCACTGCTGATAAAGGCCAAAAACATTTCTGGAAGCATTTTGAAGAGGTGTTTATATCCCTGTCTATTACATAGACTCTTTATACAGCTGAGAATGGATCCATAAAAGCCAGACAGTAAATTGAGCACTGCTTAATTGAACATTCCCAGTCAAGAGGAAACACTAAAGAAAAGGGTACTGTGGCTAACTGTGGTTAATCAGACTCTGCTATCACAGTGCATGCCTCACTCTGAAATTAAAAGAAGCATCTTCCTGCAATGAGTAGCAAGAGATTCACTATCCTATGAGTACATGGACCTTGTTACTGTGAAGACAAAGTTCCATTGCACTTATTCAGATCAAGATTCTACTGTCACTTTTCTTCTTTTGTGAAAGAAGTTAACCCATAATTAGGTACAACAAGTTAAGAAATATACACTACTGTATGTTTCTTTATTTTTGTCATACTTTGAATATTTAAATAGTTGCAAATTAGTTATTTCTGTAAAGGGCATTAATAAACCCTTGTAGGGTGACTGCAGTGGCCAAGAATGATGCCTTATATTTTTATTTTTAACTACAAAAAGTATGGCTAAAGAGTAGCTTTTTTTCATAGTATTTAGAACCCATGTAGAAGAGGGACAATGAAAAAGAAGAAAAGTAATGCACTGTAAAGGGTTAAAGTTCATAACTGGGCAGGAACATCAAAAGATGCAGTGGTTTCACATTTGCCAAATTTGTTTTGTTAAATTTAGTGTAGTGGTCTATCTTTCTACTATGCAATAGGATTAGAAGAAAGGCAAAACAGGCTCAACATAAAGATAGAAACAGTTAGATTTATTAACACACACTAAAGGGAGAACAAAAAAACATGAAACCTTTTTAAAAGCACTCCCCTCCCCCCTAACAACAGTTTACTTTTCCATGAAACAATGAAAAGAGACAGAAAATCAGAACTCTAGGTCAGTACCACTTATAAAATAGTCTTTCATTTAGTCTTTGAGAGAGACAAATCCCTCCTGATTTTGTTCTGGTAACTTTCCACAAGAGAGACAGTCTGTTTGTGGCTTCCAGCTCCCACAAAAGCAGCTCACCCAGGAATCTGCATTTGCGAGACTCCCAATCATGTAGCCTTTCCCATGACTACATATGGGCTGTGAACATACAAATAGGGTTTCACCTTTTAAAGATGCACAGCTCTACAACAAAGGATTTCCCATGTTTCACTGACGATGAGGCTTCAAACATCTCATAGGATCACTAGATTAGTTTTCTAATTCAATATCTACTCAGAAAAATCCCAGACTCCTTTTCTTGAATCCACAAGATCATNTACCTCATGGCAGGCCCAGGGTGAAAGAGACCTTTCTCAAAATTCACCTGAATTTAAAGCCATGTGTCCCAGAGTTGTGCACTTGTATCTGATTGGCTATTCTGGCTGTCAGTTTTTAAAACAGATCACTAATTGGTTTTTACCATTCATGGCAAACCAATACATGCCCAATAACATATTGTACAATCATTTCAAAACTCATTTAATATGTATTTCCTCATTAAGAATTTCCCAACTACAAAATAAGATGCAGTTCTTGTGAGGTAGAGGACAAAACAAAAAAAAGAAGAAAAAAATATTGAAAGTTCTGGGAAAGCTGTGGTCTATTCTTTTGGAAGAAATTAATTAGGAATTTGTTTTGTGTGCACACAAAACTTTTGTTAAACTCTCAGTTATCAAACCACAGTCTGTTGATACATTTTTGTAGGCCATCTGAATTTGAAATTTGACAAAGCCAAAGATCATGGCCTTTCTTTGTAAGCCCTTGTTTAAACTTTCTTCAGACACCAAGTTTTGCTGTCTTACACAGCTCTCTGCTGTTCTGGAACTTAAAGCCATTTTGCCCCATGAATACTATCCTTTGAGGGTTGATGGCTATGCCCGTCCCTACTGTTCTTTAGCCATGCTTCATCTGGCCTATTAGGCACTCTGTCCACGCTCGGTGGGAATCTATTGTGTTACTCTTCTACTCTTATAACAGTCCTTTTCTCCTGAATATTCTGTAAAAGATATTTTGCCATCCAGTAATGTCTACTCTGCCCTCTGGTAACAACTCTCCTTCCTCACTATTCACAACAAAAACTCAGTGTGTCTCCGTTCTGGTTTTAATCACTATCCTGTTTTATTCCCCTGCTCCAAATTATTTAATTTCTTTCCCCTTTTATTCTTGTCATCTCTTCTTTTCGTCTTGAACTGCTTTACTGAACTCTCACGTTCACCATTCATTTCCCTTTGACTAGACGTGGAATAAAGTTCCAATCATTGTCCAGCAGTCAGCTGGGATTCACCATGAGGCTAACATATCTCTGCTAGTCTGACACTGAAGTATATGTCCAGATATTTTTAGAGTGGACCATACACTGGATCTTTATAAAACCACCAGAATCTTCCAGCAGGTCCCTGCTTTTGGTTTTCTTTTTTGGTTGGTTAGTTTGTTGGTTGGAGGTTTTTGATTTTTTAATTTTTTTTTCTTTCCTTCTAGAAGTCTTCCATTCTTAGAAGATTTTGTTACTGAGAAACAATCATCAAGACAACAGTTTTGTAAGATATTGTGTATATCTTCATAAAGACTAATCTGAGTTTCATAGCTTAAGTTTTACTTTTTGTTTTAAAAATATCACAGAAATATCCACCTCCCCTTGAATGGGCTTTGGTTAATATTTTGTTTAGGTAGGTTTTTTTTCTATTGATAGGAGTTAAAGTTGTACACACAGTGTCTTTCAAGACAGAATTCAAAAAGAATGAAACTCCAAGCAAACTTTTTTTTTTTTTTACCTGAATGACAGTTACACATAATAGTGTGTTCTGAAACCTCAACAATTAAGGAACGGCTTTGCAGAATGCTTTGGTTAACAGAGGGTAGTATCATTAATATGGTCACAGTAAAGTCCACATGGATAAAGAAGTAACATTTTTACCTTGGGCATTCTGTAAGAATGGGGCTTTGAGAAAACAGCAAGAAGAATATGAACAGATACATACCAAGAAAATAATTAGAAACTACCAGAGACATGACAGATCTGTGTTTAAGAGCATATCTCAGTTATCAGGTCAGTTACTTTCATCACAGTGTATAGACTCCTGAAATGGAATTCTCAAAAGGGAATGTTAACCTAGACACAACACCATGCTCAGAAGGGGCATTTGGATCACCGCAAGTGCTATTTCGTCAATTTAGAGCTCAGTCAGGCTAAGCTCAGCTGAGGTGCATGAGCAAGTAGTTATGACTTTGAGTTATTTAGATGAATCAGCTTTATCACCCAGGCACTTCATGGGCTGGTTAATTGTATTTTTTGATTGAAATTGCATTTTATCTCAGTAGTTACTCTTAAGTTGTAAAAACATTCTGAAATGGCTACCTTAATACACAGTAATTTAGAAAGTTAATAAATATCACTATCTTTGGAAACTTGCAGACAACAGTAATGCATTATGTGTATGTCTTCATCCTAGAATCACCCTTCCACATGCTTGGCTTTGATAGGAAAAGAACTTGGGTTATGTGAACTACATCTTCCTTAGGGCTTAAATATGAACATCATATTCAGATAAAAGGAAGGGACAAATGAAGTTTAAATGGATATTTTCTTAATATGTGTGAAATAAGCGTGAATGCTTTATTTTTATTTTCTCTAAAAATAGTTATTGTCACAGTTTTTTCATCTCCAAAGATGTTTCATGTCCTCTGTTCTTTAAGGTTCTCATTATTTAATAGCTTTTTTTTTTTTATGAAAATGTTGCTTGCATATATACCCAAGAAAGTTATTCAGTGCAAAAACATAAAGTTTACCTGATTTAATCTATTGAATTATCACAGCTTCTGGCAGACCTGTTAAAGATACATTTACAGACTGAGAGATTTACATTTGAAAATCAACATATGAAAGAGGTTGGAAGTTTAGTAGGAACAGTGGTAAATTCAGAGAGAACAGTTTAAGCACTAGTGATTAAAAGTGATTAGGTCACTGTGCACTGGGGTTGTTTTTACCTCAGGCATTTTAAGTTCAGAAGAATCATTCTGATCTTACTGAGCTGTTATATTAACTCTGTTACAGCTTTTTTTGTCATTTCAACACTAAGATGAAATATGGATTACACTAAGGTTTTTGGCTTGTTTGGGGGGTGGGGCCATAGGTTTTGATTTAGCTATTCATGATTAATACTGTGTTAAAAATCTGAAGCTTATATTAAGTCAGAATTCTCTAATTCCTAGTAAATGGATTTTGTTTTGCTTTTGTCTACTAAATGAAATAACTCAATTATTTAATAGTATGTCATAGGGTTGTGATGAGGTTGCTTCTGCCTTAATTGCAACAAATTATATAGTGATTTCCTTATGTTACTTATTAAGAAGTACGCAAATCAGACCACAAAATACTCTAGAGACAGTTTTCAGATACTTATTAAACATTTTCTTATCCTTTTTGTACTGGTGTATTTGATTTCTCCTGCTCCCTCTCTCCAGTGCTTTACAGCGTCACAAGTAGACACTTTAGTGCTTTACACAAGTCACAAGTAGGTCTTAGCATGGTGATAAAGGACTGGAGAGCATTTTATATTTCATACTGTGTGAATGTAGTTTAACTGTGATATTCTGTCTTCTCTAAATTTCAGTTACACAGCAAATTGAATTACAAAAACCTTGCATCAGTGATCCTGATTATTAACTATGTTTTTGAATGCCTAACTCCATCCACTTTTCAAGTAATTGTCAATGCCATGAAGGTAGATATTACCCTTCTTCATCACTGAATATTGTCCTATTTTTTGACTTTTTTAAAAAGTCTCACTGTCAAATAGATAGATGTAGTTCTACAGTCAAGTATAAAATGATGCCTATTCCCACAAAAATGTGAGCTTAAAACTTTTGCTCCAGTATCATGGCAACTTATAATTTCTTTGCCAGTTGTGTGTAGAATGGTAGCTGGAAAGTCAGCAGAAATAAGAGCAAAGGATTTTGAAAAGTGTCCTTTGATTCCTGATCCTCTGAAATTTCTTTCTAAGCATTATTTTCATGTGTTTTGGCCAACTAACAGAGAAACAGTAACAAGACTCTTCTCAGCTGGATTCAAAGGCAAGTCTGTATTCAAAGAATTTCAATAAATGAAATAAAATACTGTAACATAACTCAGATGATCTATCAAAAAATGCCGCTGATAAAAATAAGCCTTTTCCCAGGCTTTAATGTCTTGCAATCAAGCTTTAGTCTGGGAAAATCCTCAAGTGGCCAGAAATTAAAAGAATATTTAATGCTCTCTTCTCAGATAAGCTAAGCTTTCTTATTTCCTTGCTGGATTCGCCCAACTAGACAACTTTGTTTTTCTTTTCTTCCCTTCCCCATAGCTAGAAAGTTGATCGGGTGTACTGCAGCCTCTGTACATCTTATCTATTTATCTCTCTGAATCTAGAAGAAAAAATTGTAATCTTTCTTTGCGTACACACAGAAAATAAAACCAGATATGGAGTTTAGCTTGAATAATTTGTCTTCCTCTAAAATATAGAACAGATTTGATTATGCCTTGTAACTCTTCTATGTATTTGATTTTCACGTAATGTGATGTAATCATGTGATGTAATCATATTTTGACCTATGAATACATTAAAACACACTTTTATGCTCAAATTCTGATCTTTTTTTTTATTAAAAGTTTTCTCATCCAGAAAATATTATTGCACAAAATCTAGGATTGATTTATTTATATGTGGAGTTATCTGAATTATTTATTGTGAATGAAAACAGTTTCCTTTTCTTTATCTAGCATGCATATTTGGTTAAAAATTCAATCTGTTAGTGACACTGATGACAGCTTTGATAGGAGACCACTCTTTACTGTAAACTAATGATGAGGAAAAAAAAATCATCAGATTCTGGTAGGCTATTTACTCCCTCCCTCACCAATGAAGAACTGTTGGATGCTTTATATTGTCAAGCATTTCTACCAGTCCAATTTTAAATTGACCGAATGCTTGGCTACTCAACGTTCTCGTTGCTTGACACGTAGTTAAGCAGCGTTTCCAGGCATGGCTTTATTTCTTTCTTTGTATTTCTGTCATTGTTCCTTGTTATACCTCTCTGAAACACTCATTAGACTCATATGCTCTGTTTCAACCTACTTTATATTTCCCTGATGTTTTGCATGAGGTACTCATCCTTCTGCCTTGCATTCTTTAGGTAAGCAGAATAAAAAAATGCAGAGCATTCATTTCAGTTCAGCAAGGGCAGAGAGAAATCTGGCTTTTGTACCCTCAGAGTAATGAAAAGTATCAACTAGTCTGTCCATATGGCTGTGTTAGGTATTGGACGGATACAGGAGTGGCTTCAGGGAGAAGCTGCTGGAAGCTTCCCCTATGACTGACAGAGCCAATGCCAGCAGACTCTGAGGTGGACTCACTGCAGGCCAAGGATGAGCCCAGCAGAAAGGATGGTTGAACCTCTGGCATGATTTTGTTTAAGAAGCAGAAAAGAAGCTGCGCCACAGCAAACTCAGCTGAAGAGAGGAGTTAGACTACGTGTTAGAAGCACCTCTGTAGATCCCAAGGTCAGTGAGAATGGAGGGGTAGAAGCTGCTATAGGCACCAGAGAAGAGATTCCTTTGCAGCCTGTGGTGAAGACCATGGTGAAGCAGCTGAGCTCCTGCAGCCCATGAAGGTTCACGGGTGTTCAGAGGTCCACCTGCAGCCCATGGAGAAGCCCCCACTGTAACAGGTGGATGGACCAAAAGAGGCCTGTGAAAACATGGGAAGCCTGTGCTGGAACAGAGTGCTGGCAGAACTTGCGGACCCATGGAAGGGCCCTACACTGGAGCACTCTGTTGCTGAAGAGCTGCACATCTGCACTCTGTGAAGAGCTGCAACACACACGAAGGATTCGCACGGGAGAAATTCATGGAGAGCTCTCTCTTATGGGTCGAACTCCACAATGGAACAGGGAAAGAGTGTGAGAAATTTTCCGCCCTCAGAAGGGCAGACCAGCAGAAATAAATGAGACCACAACCCACACTTCCTGCTCCCGTACGCTACTATGGTGGAGGAGATATAGAAAATAGAGTGTAAAGTGGATCTGAGAAAGAAGGGGGGGGGGGGAATTTTATATGATTTATTTTATTTCTCATTACCCTACTTTGGTTTGATTTGATTGTCAGTAGATTAAACTAATTTCTTTGAGTCTGTTTTGCCTGTGATGATAATTTGTGAGGGAGATGTCCCTGTCCTGTCTTGATCCATAAGTCTTTCATTGTATTTCTCTTCCCCTGTCCAGCTGAGGAGAAGAAGTGATAGAGCACTTGTGGGTATCTGGCGTCCAGGCAAGGTCAAGCCTACCACAATGACCATTTAAAAATCAGACACTTCAGATCTTCATAAGTGTTAACAATTGGCTTCTACATCCAGATCACCTTCAAGGCATTCACATTTCTTGCTAACCAAACCACCATAACTTAATTCCGATACTACATCAATATACATTATTTTTTCTGCAAGTTTTCATTATCCTGCTAGGAGCAGAGACTTGGACTCAATGATCCTTAAGGGTACTTGACATGTCCTCTGTTCATATGACACTTTTGCATAATTATACTATTATATGTATACTTATGTGTTTGCTAAGAAACTACTTTTAATATAATTTAATTTCATTTAGTAAAATGAAAAAATAAACCTAAATATGAATGAAGATGGACCTGTAAATTCTATAAAGAGCTAGAATAAAAGTTGCAGAAGGGAGGTCACAAGTAGTTTACACATATAACTTGTGTAGCTACAAAATAATCAACAAACCATGCTCATAAAAAAGCCCTGAACTCTTGGGAAAACAATTGGCATAAGATAAGCAAATATGGTACTTAATTTTACTAAAATAAAAAACCCAGTATGAGGCGTCAGGAACTCATGCACACTCGATTTCCTGCGCATCGTTCTGCAGATTCTGGCTCTCGTAAAACAAAATATTGAAAGATGAAAGAAGGCTTGAATGTTAAAAACAGCAGGAACATTATGCCTAAATTTACAGAAGTTTTTTTGGTTTTTTTTAATCCAGTTCTTTTTGTCCCCCAAGTTTAAAAAATCAGCTCATAGCTAATATGTTTAAATTTTAATAATATTTGTGATAACACTGGAAGATATAGGAGAAATAAAACCCTCTGAAAACTGCAAATGATTGTTTATTTGAAACAGACACTAAGGAAGAGAAATAACAACCAAGAAATTTATGGTTAATGATGGCCATAATGCACAACTATTGTATTTCACAGAATAATGATCTGGAAGGAGGGAGTAGACATCCTGTAATTGAAAATCACTGATTATCTCAGAAGAAAAAAAAAGAGCCAAAAGAAAAAAAATCAAGTATGTTAAAAATTGGATAGGAAAAAAAATAATATGTCCCTTTGTGTGTGTGTGTAAAAGGGTATACAGAAACACTTGCAATTTCTCTCATAATTTCACAGGGTTTTGTTTTTCATGGTATAAAATGGAATATTGAAATTTCAGCCTTAGCTTAGAGAGATGAAACTAACTATGCTTCAAAATATATGTTCTCCTGACCTTGAACTTGCTGACAGCTCCACCTGCTCTCACCAACTCTATTTTTCAATCCATCAGTAAGTATTCTAATGAACTCAAGTCTCTCTGGAACAGGAAGGTTTTCCAGAACTTCAAGACTTGAGAGGAGATCGAAAATAGAGTACCAGAGAGAGGAAAATGGAGGGATCCAAAATTGTACACATACTGGGGCACTTTCATGCCTGGTAAATTCTTTTGAAACCATATCATAAGGTATGCTTTGACTCTTGGATTTGGGACAATACAATACCAACAGAGTAAAGTAGAGGAAATGAGTGTCACATGGTGAGCTGGCAATACCAAATAAAACAAAATTGTTAAACTGTTGTTTGGCTAAAACTGGTCTAAGTGATTTCGTAGCAGTAGCATAGACACTAGCCTGAAACTGCACAATGGTACTGTATTGAACAATGGGGTAAGACTGAAAATTAGATTACTTTGACAGAAGTTTGTCTTTCTCTCAGGGCCACATTCATTTGCTTTCTGTAAAAATGATCCAATAATGCCCTATGTCATCAAGAACAGAACATTCCTTATCATCATAAGGGGAAGATCGCTCCCTGAGTACTTTCCTTCCTTTGACATATTGGAAAGGTGACATACTGCATATTCCATGGTGGGCTCTACTTGCCCTCATTTCCATTCCTTCTATTTATTTTGTGTCTCACTAATAAAACTCATTGGTTAATTGAGATACATTACCAAAATGTTTTTCCCTGAAACACGATAAGCATAACACTCAATTACGACATAATGAGTCTCAGTTTGAAAATATTGGAAGAAGAAATCTGAATTAACCATGGGCAAGAATTGTCCTTCATCATGGCTGATTAGGATATAACTATGATTTACTATGTTTGGCGGGTAGGATTTATATGCCAAGCTGCCATTAAAATCTTATGATGTGAGATCTCAGGAGTCAGCACATCAGTCTTATTAATGTTATAACTTTGAAAAGCATCAAATGAAAGCAAGATTTTGAAGTTCAAGTAAAAGTTTTTTCCAAGGTATTTAAAACAGAAACTTATAATAATAAAAAAAAGGACACAGACTAATATTTTCTGAAAGTTTTCTTTATAATTGGAGAAAGTCTGATTATCTTAACATACATAACTTTGCAGGCTTACCCAGGTTTTATAGACTACAGATTAAAGAATGTGTGAATGAATATGTATTTTTGAGTTTATATTCATTCACACATTCTTTAAACATTTATTTGAGAATTTTTCTACATTTCTAGAATGGTTATTCTTTAGTTCTTGCTACAGTCCTTGGAAGACAGTCAAAACTACTCAGTGAGAAGAAAAGCAGACAGTAAAAAGCAGGACAAGAAATAGCAACACATTCTTTACTGTGTTTTGTATATGCAGGAGGTACAGATGAGGGGAAGAAAAAACAAGATAGAAAAAGAATAAGAACCAGAATGAAAACAATCCCCAACCATTGGCAGTATGGATGGAGTCCACAATTAAAATACTTGTCTAAATACTTGTCTACCTTCTTTATGACCACAAAAAAAAAAAAAAAAAAAAAAAAAAAACATTTATTGCTGCTAGAGACAAAGCCAATTGACAAAATGGAGACAATTTTGAAGCAGTAAAGTTCAGAATCCAGTGACTTTAGTGTGACTCAGGGAGTATAGCAACAGCACAGAAACAAAAGCCGTGTGTGACATGGTTCCTTCACTTAGCCTGAAAGATTTTTTTGCCTGGATTAATTTTTCACTTGTTTAAAGAATTCCCCATAATTCTTAAAAGTCTAGGCACAGCTCTGAAAGAAGTCATATGTATACATTTTCAATGGAAATATTCACCCAGCTAGTGAATTACAGCTTATAACGAGTTTCGGGTATTTGCTCATATTTGGCTGTATTTAGTTCACATGAAATAATAAAAAAGCAGTCAGAGAGAAAGAAAGATCCTTGAAAAGGTCATGAGATATCAAGCAAAAGCTATGCTAAGCTCTGTCCTGAAAAATATTAAGTTCTTAAAAGATCAAGTAGTCAGTAAAGCTTCCAAGAAAACTCCAGGTTTTGGTAAATGTGTGACCAATTCAGAACATTAAAAATGAAGCTATAGCATGCAAAGGAGATTCAAAATCTCAAAACCTGTAGTCAAAATATAGTTCAAACACCAACAGTACTGAGTTAATGAATGAAAAATATAATCTTATAGATATATTTAACATAAATTCAGTGTAAGCACTGTTTCTTCATTTGAGCTGTGGAATGTCATTATTAGCCATTAACACAGTAAACAATCTTATAGTGGCATATAAATTCAATCCCAAATTTGGAATGTCCTTTGTGTCATAATAAATAATCAGTATCAGGCTATTTAACCACAACCTGGCTGGTGCAGTAAAATTTCAGGAGGCAGAACAGGTCTGAGCACAGACCAATTTATGGATCTTCAAAAAGCTCAGTAAATCATCTTTAACAGGGTTGAGAGACCTTTTGTCAAATGTGTAAGCAACTTTTCTCCTGATGCTTCTTATAATTAATTTCTATGCTGTCTGGAAATTGTATGCCCTAATGCCAACAACAGCAAGAACTGTAGCCTATAGTCTACATTTTCAAATAAAAAAGGTTCCTGCTAACACTATTTTTTTTTTCACTCATAATGCATTATCTACCCTGACACACTTCTGTGTATAGTAAATTTAACCAAAAATTATGAATAGTTTTAACATTTTTGTTTAAGTAATATTAATTAAAATTATTTTCCCAAGTGTTATTTTGCCATATTTATGCCAAATCATTTTAATTCTCATTTCCTGCTTTCCAAAGGAATCTAAATTTGGTAGAATCTGTATTTGGCCACCAAAACAAGAGGCTTAATCATGCACCCCAAAAATTTCAGTAAATATTTCTCTCCTGTAAAATACAAGGTAGAATTCTTTTCTCTTTAAGGTCTGGTGCATAATTTTCACTGTGACTAAGAATCTACAGATATTTAGCACAGAATTAAATAAGGCATAAAAACATATCCAAAAGAACTCTTGATCTCTTTCTACACAGGAAATAGTCAGGCCTTTAGGGCACCTCCAACGATGTGCATTTGTTTCAATGAGAAATGAGAGGATGGGTGTCTTTGGCAAAGTGCAAAGATGTCATATGTTATTTCAATTGTATGATGAGCAAAGACACATTATCACCCAAGAGGTGCTCAGATGTAATATAGGATTCATAGGCTTTAGCCATGTAACTTTATTGTCACATTGCATTATTTAGAATTACATGTTCTGCTTTGGGTTGGCTTCTTGGTTTGTGGGGTTTGTGGGTTTTATATTGAAGAGTCAGAAAACAAACTAATTTTGTTTGAGGGGAAAAAAAACTTTGAAAAAGTATCTCTATGAAATAAAGAATTGTATAAAAATATTTTCATGTGTATGATACTTCTGTACTTCCATACATTAGTGTATGCCCTATGTTTCAGCATTGTATGATGCGAGGGGTTTTTTCTGTCTCTATCCAGGTTTTTTTTTCTATCTCTATCCGTCTCATAAAAGCCAGATGTAACACACAGTTCTAACATGACACTGTCTCTGGGCAGAAGAAATAATCAGTTTGGTCTGAGTTTCAGTTCCATGTTTCTCACTGCCTCTTGGAAACACTGCTCTGGATTTTTAAATGTAAAATTACCTCCATTTCAGGACAGCCTACAGTGGGGAAAGCCCAAGAAAGCAAGCCCAACTTTTACTAGGTGATCAGCAACATGTAAAACATATTCCTCTAGGCAGTTATTTTTTGGAAACATGTGGAACAATTAAAAAAAAAAAAAGACTGAAAGAAAAGCATTGTAGATTCACTGCTTTCTGAAAACTGACTTCTTACACAGCTGTAGCCTAGCACCCATTAGCCTGGTCCTCATACAGAGCCTGCTGTCTTTTGCTGTTCATTAATAAATATCTCTCTGTTTCTATTGATTTGTTTAACTCTGAATATCTGTCTTCAAATAGTGCTATATTTGGTCTCTTATCTGCCCTCAAAAAATCAAAGGACAGCAAAAAAGACTGAATTCTTATGTTATTTTTAGGTTTTCTTAGGCATAAATAATAAAATCAGAATATTCAGAAATTTTTATCTGGAATTTTCTTGTACTTTATATTTATATAATTTCATATAATCCTTCCCACCATAGTTATTCACACAAAATCAAAACATAATGATAAATTAGATTTTGAAAGGAGATCAGGTAAAATTTGACATCCTTCTGAGAAATATATTCTTAATTCTGCCACAACAGATATACATAAATTGAGTTTTTGGAAACAAGACTAATGGGGTCAGAACAGTTTCAGGGAGCAGGGCAGGTTTCCTAAGGCAGCCCCAGCCGAGGCATAAGGCATAAGGCATAAGGGGGCAAGGCAGGTTGAGACCGGTGTGGGGATCCTGATCAGGTCCAGTGAGAGAGACACAAACACCTGGGCAGCTGAGGGGATGGGCTGAATCCAGGCCAGGATGGCAGCGTCTGGGTGAGGATCAGGAATAGACAGTCCCATGGCTGGGTGGGATCAGACTGCAACATGGCAGGAGCTGTATTTCAGTTCCATGCACCTGGAATCACGGCCAGGACCCTGGCAGGACGTAAACTGTGGAAGGCAAAGCCCTCCACCTACTGCGCCCAGGCTAGTGACAAGCGTCTTCCACTTTCTAAAGCTTTGCTAAACAAGCACAAATGTTTCTTCTAATGCCTGAGGCATGGCCCACACCTGGTCATGCTGTGACCTGGATTAGAGTGACCTAACAGAAAAAGCTGAGGAAAACAGATGCCAAAATCAGGACACATAATTATCTTCTTTTCAAGTTAGCTAGAGCAGCATGGGGGTATTCTGCATGAACCCTTTGAATGACTGCATTTGCCATCTGCTGTTCTCTTGTGAGACATTGTGCTTCTGCTTAGCACTCCTCAGTGCACGCAAGCAGCATCCAGCGACCTCCAACCAACCACACACGGGAATGGTGCGGGCTACTCCTCTATAAAAGTAGCACTCTTTGGAAATGTACTGAGATAGTCATGAGCTGTTATTATTAAAATTGGTTAGAAAGATCCATCCTATAGACTAGACTAGACTATAGCTTTCAGTGCACAGAAGTCACTGGTGTTTAATGAACACGAGTTCCTTGTTTGTACATTTAAACTTGTGAGGGAAATGACATTTATCAATTATAATAATTCTAGCCCTTCTTTGGAATATTGTTTTGTTGTGTTTTTCAAATAGGTGTTAGTCTGCTTAAGTTTTCTGATCTGTCAGCCTTTATAAATGAAGAAACATAAAGTTTGAAGACTCTTTGTTGATCTGAAGACTGAAAAAAGAGAAAGAAGCCTCTCTGCTCCCTTGACAAGACATACACTTGGATGAGATTGGTTTATTGAAGCACAGATCAACATTCTGACTTTTCAGAATGTATTAAAAAGGAATCAAACCTCAGGGCAATCATAAACATGCAACAGTAGTTCCCTGCTGCCTTTCAAACTATAATTTTTCCCCGTCAAGAAAAAAAGAAAAACAGAGATAACCTAGATAAAAAATATTTTTGGTACTTTTAAAGATGTTTTATGGAAGATAATTTTTAAAACAGAAATTATTCAAAAGCTTGCTAATATTCTTCTTATACACTACCCAGGCTTCTTGTAATGTATATCATAATGTATGACTTAAAGTTAAAGTTTATATTTGAAAACATATAAACCATGTTTTTATGTAGTTTTGTTTGGGTTTTTTGTTTGTTTGTTGGGTTTTTTTGTTTGGTTTTTTTTGGTTTTTTTTTGTTTGTTTGGTTGGTTGGTTGGTTGGTTGGTTTTTTGTTGTTTTTTTTTTTTTTCCCCTAGGGCTGATTTCTTAATCTGTTTTTTCTCCTCCCAGAAATATTGCTTGCATATTCAGATGTTAAAAATAACTTCACAGCAACTGACTTGTCTTCACATCCTGTGCAGGACCACTCTGGAAACCATTACTGTCAGCATTCCAGCAGTCTTGTCAACAACTAAATACTCTCAGTTGCTGATGAAGCCATCAAGAGCAGTTCATTTATTACAGTATTCATGTAGTAATGTTAACATTATGGATTTTTATAATTTGAAATAAAAATCTACAAGGTAGAAGCTAAATAATATTTTCAAGATATGGCTACAATTAATGTAGAAGAGAAACTAGCAATCTCTGAAATACTACTTTAAAAACATTTTTTTTTTTTCCCAGAGTAGAATGATGCCATAAGTTATTATTTAATTTGGAAACACAAGAAATAAACTCTTGGAGTAGATTAAGCAAAATTTTTATGACAGTTTTCGAGTCAAACACAAAAATATATAAGCTTCCAAATATTTTGCAATAGAGCTATTCTGTGAACATAAATATATTAGCACTACTTTACTGTTAATGCCAACAATAACAAGAAAAGTAAATATATACTTGGTATAATTTTACAACAAGTTCTTTGCCTTTTTAATGGAAGATGACATTTGAGATATGACTTCAGCAGGTTTTCTCTAATGTTCAACATCCCCACTTTATGAAATTTAAATATAAAATACTCTTTTTAAACCAATTTGCCTACATGCCTCTAATCTGTAGCAACATTCTTCAATTTATCTGTTTTACTGCTAGATTTTAATAGAAGAGTCTAGATGTCAATAAGAAATTTAACAGCATTAAAATTATATTAAATAAATGGAGAAAATACACTCAATAACAGAATGAGATTAACAATGTTTTTTTGTCAACTGCTGATGACGTATCACTTTAATATAATTTTTTGGGGAGTTGCATATTCATGCTATGAAACCAAAATTTTATCTTCTACCATATAGGCTGTAAATCACTTTGAGTTGAGTAATTGTTTCTCTTGTTTTTCTGAGGTCTGTACTGAGACTACTAAGAGAAATAAGATTTTTGTGTATAGTGCATTTGTTATAAACCAACTTTGCCTTCAAAACCAGATGTGCAGTTTTATAGAAAATGTGGATTCATAAGAAGGAATGAGGAACTTAACAATTCTGGGAGTTTGGTCAGGTCAAAATTCACTGATTGCTTTTTATTATTCAAGAAGCCAATTGTAAACTTATTCTGTCCCTCCCATTGCAAAGTAGTTGCACTACTTCCACATTTTTTCACATCAAAAAAAAAAAAGGCAACACAATTTTTTTCTTGCAAATATATTTAATGATGTAGATGTGCATAACTTTTTTTTTTCACCTCCACCCTTCCTAAGGTAGAATTCCCTGGAAATTATGGAAAACTAAGGTCTGAGTCTGCTGAATTATTGAGCACATAGTCAGAAAAAAAAAGAGTTCTGTGACTTTGGTTATGCAGAGTATGCAGCTTTCAATGGAAGATGAAATGTGATTCAAAATAATTTTTCCAGCATGCATCTTTTCACCTTAAATAGCGAGTGCTATAAATTTCTACTTGCATAATGGAATGGGAAATTTAATTTTCCTATTTATTCTTGATACTGAAGTTAGCACTTAACAGAGGTTTTCCTGAGTGACCATTTCAGTGGTTAGAGGAAAGGCTTTATTATTAAAAATATATCTTCACAATTAAACCCATGGTTCTGAATATTTTTGCATCACCTTTGTTTCTTAGAGTTATTATTTGAATCTGTCATGGGTTCAGGTAATTTTCAATAAACTTGCAGGTAATATATAGATTAAAATTAAAGTAATATCTGATCTAATGATGCCTGTGGTTAATATGTCATGGATAAACTGGCAGAGTTCCACCATTATTATGTTATCAGGGAAAAAAATGCTTAGAATAGGATGTGGCCTGTCCATAGCAATACTGAATTACCAAAATGAGATATGAAAATGATTCTGCATTGAGCTCTGTGACCACTTTTTTCCAGTGGGAGATAACTAACCAAAGCAAAAGTGTAATGATGCTTTAGGATTGAATACAGTATCAGCCTGATTTAAAATGAATGTGTGTTTGAAATGTAGGTGTATATGAATAAATCTGAAGTAATAAACCTAGTTCCTCAGTCAGGGGAGGTTTCTGTGCAAGAAGACGAATCTAGTCATTAATCTACTAGCCTCTAGAAGTTGTGGCCATTGGGTCAGTTTTGAGAAGAAGATACAACGAGTCTATAAATAGATTCAGTGGATTCAGTATTTTGCTTTGCAGTTATACTGAATTTTCAAGATGCTACTGGGTCTATTCCTAATATAATTTTGGAGCACTTCCCCACACATGAATAATATATGACATTACAGTCCTTTTACTATGAAAATCCAGGTTATCATGTCTATTTAGAGTCCATAACAAAAATGGGAAATCTTGTATGTGTTACTTTGGACAAATTATCATAAGAAATATCCAAAGTGTCAATTTATTTCTAGATAAAAGGAGTGAGAGCTTATCTGTGGAGATAATAATGTATTATTAGTCTACTTAAAGTGTAGAGAGTTTAATGAAAATAAAAAAAGCTAATGGTAAGAAAAAGACAGGTGATTTCCAGTTGCAACTCAGTTTGAATGAACTTAGGAAAAAACTCTTATAAGAGAGTTAGAACNGAACTAAAAAAAAAAAAAAAAAGAAAAGAAATGAAAAAACCTAAAATATCAAGCCCAGATAATTGAAAAAAATGTATTTAGTTTATCCCCTTTTTCCTTGTGTTACTTTGAGTGTCCTTCCACTTATTCAGTGTCCTGAGTCTCCATGTCAACATATTAAAAAAAAAAAAAAAAAGGGGTTTTAAAAAAAGGGGTTTAAAAACAGGTTAAAATATCTCAGGACAAGACAAATTCAGAGAGCTGATGGAACTCAGTATGAGCACGTTACTACAATGTCTGGGGCATTTTATTAGGCGTGTGACAAAAAACCCCACATTTATTGGCTGTGTTGGGAAAGATCTGTGGAGTCTTTTCCTCTCAACCTAATAAACTGAGCTGATGATAAAGTGAAATTTCAGATGAGATTCAAAGAGGGATCAGGGAAGGGTATAAGTCTTTGAGTAGGAATGTGGCATACCAGTAGTTATTTCACAATTCAGTTAAAATATAAATATAGATTTAGTCCTGATGGAGGCTTTTTTTGACTCTTTTTTTCGGTTTTAGTCAGGACTAGCCAAGTGTACATCCTTCCCCGTGCTCCGAATCATTCATTTCTGCATGTTATCGTGATAACTTGAGTCTCAAGATCTACATCTTCCACAAAAATATAAAAGTTCTTCTGGAAACTATAATACATTTTTATGAGTTTGAACTGATATCACATAGGTAAGTGTCTGTGTGTGCATATCCATGTTCTTGTTCTTGACATAGCAATTGGCATCGATATCACGGTTTGCCAGTTGCAAACCTAAGATGACTGCAGTCTTGAGCTGGATGTATTTTGACAACACTACTGCTCTTAATGGGTTTTCCATGTGCCCAGTAGAATATATTCTGCATCACTGTCAGCTGCATTCATTTATAAAATATATTTTTTTACATCTTATCTATTCAGGTAAGTTTTTTTAGTTTAAACAAATCAGCTATTGTTCAGAAGTGATGCATCTGAAATACTGAGGCAATGAAGTCTCAAAGGAGAGAGCTTCTTCAGAAAAGGGGGAAGGTTTTCAAATATTTTGAACACTGACTATCTACATGCACATTTTCTTCACAGATATCTTGCACTGAAATGAAAAAAAAAATCTGTTACAAGCACCATGCCTCTGGAAAGATGGACAAAAATGTCAATAGACAAAGGATGAACTATAAGTGTACTGTAGGTTTACTGATGATAGGAAAATCCTGCCAGATCTTCACTGTCCACCCTGAGGATATTGCTTTTATGAAGGGCAATATGCTATGTCTAATCAAGCTCCTGAACACACTGTATTTATTATAGCCAAGTAAAAAATCACCACCAGTATTACACACAGTATTTCTGGTTCTGTCAAGATGGGCTTGTTTCTGAGTCATGGTTATATGCTGTGCTGTAAAGCTGTCATTTAAGAGGTTTTACCCAAACAGGATATAAATACCCATGGAGTGCCTTGAGATTAATTACTCCTTCTGATATATATTACAGCACAGATTATAAAATAATTATTATAAAATTATAAAAAATGAGAAACTTTTCTATTTGTGATTCCTTTATCCACCTTGAGGAGTTGAAACTCTAAGCAAATGAAAAACGTCCACTAATGACAATCTCTGTCACAATCTCTGTCACAGCTTATTGTCAAAGTAGAGTTAACCAAGGATACTTACACATTTGCAGGAACAACATATCAGTGTGAGCAGAGAAAGATCATGTGGTAAATTACATACCCACAATTCAGTTTTGGAAGAACAGAGAAGTTTCCCCAGGATGTGATTTGGAAAGGCACTGAAAGCTGATGAAGAAAGAATGAAGGAAAAAGCATTTTTTGACCAAGCAAAATGGTTGTATTAAATTCATCTTAGCCATTTGTTTCAGTGTTTTTAAGACATCTCTAATTAGTTGCTGTGTTCTATTTTTTTTTTTTTTTTTGCATTATATTAAGTGTGGTGCTAAACATGACTGTAAACTTTATTAAGCTTCTTTTTTCATTAGATGTGTGTGTGATATGTTAGGGGTGGGAAAGAGGGAAATTTTCACATCAAGATCTAAAGATCACAAGGCCTTCATCATTTAGGATTGCAGAAAAACATAAGCTATTAAGTTTATGTAAAAATTCATTTTTTGAAATAGGCCTTTGTCAAAATTAGGTAAAATTCATTATAAAACTTTTCTGTGGGCAAGAGATGTCCTTGTAACTGCTTAGTAAAACTGACCTTATTGCCAGTGTTTTTGCTGCTAAAAGCATCCGGGGACCTGAAGAGAATGCTGATTTTATTTAGCTTTTAGAAAGTTCTAACATGGACAGCTAATTCTGTGAATTTAAAGGAAGCCACAGAGCTTGATCTGAAGTCAGAGGCTTAGTAAATTTGGCAGTGGTAGATCCAGATGGGTTTTCCTCAGAGATTTAGAGATGAGCTAAGCTCCAAATAGAACATGAATTCTCAGGGCTTTCAGATGCCAGACATTAAAGGAAACAGCTTAGGTTACAGATATCCAGGCTTACAAGTAGCCAGTGGTGTAGAATTTTAAGGAAATTGTTGCAATATTTTGAAATATGAAAAAAAGAATGCATTGCACTAAAAGCCAGATGAATATACCTTTAAAAAAGAAAAAATGCTTTTAATGAGATAATAGAACATTCTGACTACAGGCAATCCTTTTCTTGGCTATAAATTCAAAGTTGCTAAAAGCCTTGATGATAAAGCAGATCTATTAATCTCTATTGGATATAGTTTTTATTACAGACCAAACATAGCTATCATCATTTAGCACACTTCAGAATTTGAAGAAAGATTCTGGGTTTTTCTTTAGGACAGATCCAAAATGTGGCAAAAAGAAACTAATTGATATAAAATGTTATGTTTCACAGTAGTTATTTTCTTATCACAACGTTTGAGATTTAGATCTAATGTGTTCTCTTAGAAGTTGAACTAGAAACAGCAGAAAGTTTTTACCTGCCTCAAGAGTAAAACGCCCACTGAGACCTTTCTTATTTAATCTGAGGGTTTTCTAAGAACTTGAAAGTTTGCAGAAAAATTGATACATTGTTCTTGATAAGCTGTATTATGACCTGAACTCAGTTCTAGACGTCTGATCACTCTCTTCTCATTTCTGAGATGCTGCTAATCCCCAAAGCACATGCAAAGCGTACCTGAAAAGAGTTAGACCTCTTTCAATTTGTCTCCAAATACTTATTCTGTGCAATTATTGTGTGATGAAGCTGTTGAAACAATGCTGGAGCCATGACCACCAAGAGCTCCCCCCCACCCACTGTTCAGTGTCACACACCCTGCCGGTGAGGCAGCTACTCACAGGAGTTGTGCAGGGGCAGCCTAAGGACTCACTGCAGCAGCACCTGCATGAAGCCTGGATTGTCTCAGCAGTACAGAGCCGAGCCCGCATGTGCCCTTCTTGTGCGCAGCCCTTGCCCAGCGCTTGGTGTCTTAACAAGGCTTAGGACGGTAGAAAGCCTTGACACGTCAGGGTGCATTAGATAGCAGGGGTTATAGCAGGTGAGAATCTCTGAGAAGGAATGGAATACATAGAGAATGGCAGCAATAACCCAAATTAATTTTCAGAGTTGGTTCAGAGATTGTCTGGGGTTTTGTGTTTTGGTTTGTTGTTGGCATGGGGGGAGGTTTGTGTGGGTTGGGTTTTGTTGCGTTATTTTTTGTTTGATTGTTTGTTTTCTTTCATTCTCCCTCACTTTAAATGACTATGTGGAAGTTTTCTAAAATTTCAAACTTCATAGAATCTTCTACAAGAACTCCATTTTAAATACTGCAGAAAATTATTTATTTTTTCTGTCATGTGAAAAAAAATCACTATATTAAATACACATAATTATTTCTAGATTAATAATTTGCTTTAAAAAAACCCGAAACCTATAACTGAGAAAATATCATTACTTTTTTCCCCTATAGGTGAAATATGTGAAATGGCACAGGAAAAAGAAATCCAGACAAAATTTAGCAGTTCCCAGTTGAATCTGAATTTAATTTACAGTGACACACAAGCAATGTCCTTTGAAGGGAGAAGGAGAGGAAAATTTATTTTTGCCCAATTAGCCCACCTCAAAGTAAATTGTCAAAATTCATCCCTTTCAAATTAGTTTCAAGCTTTTATGGAGGCATTTCATGTTAAAGTGCATAAACAGACAAAATTAATTAAATAGCCAGGACCACAGACAAGGTAAATCCTGTGCTTTCAGCTTGCTCATGAACAATAGAATCTTGGTAAATCAGCACAAGTTCTCATGAGTTCCATCATGGTCCATTTCATTTAAATAAGCTATACTTCAGTAGTCCCTCTAGACTCCGCAGTTCTCCCTTCATTTATCAAAGATAGCATAGATCCAGCACCCTAAATTAAAAATTAAAGTAAATTATCTGTATTCTAGAGACTCTTCTTTGTCAAGAAACTGAATTATTTGTATGGAATAAAACATGTTTAGCAAATAACAAGCTATTTGGAGAGTCTAAAAATATTATTAATGATATTATTATAAGCAATAAAAATACAATTTTATAGAATGTTGTAACTTTCATTTGTTCTCTGAGTTATTCAGAAAAGTAAGGAGAAAAATAATTTTAAACTACCTTTGTGGACTTCTTTTTCTGGGATCATGCAGCAAATTGCTTAACACATAAAGAATTTTTAAACACCTTCACAATTGTTTTAACAATTGTATTTCAAGAAAGAGTTCATTGAGGTGATTCCCAAAGCTGTATTCTGAAGATCTTGTTCCATTCTTTGAATATGGAGCAGGATGTGATTGTGCCTTGAATCCTGTTTTTGCCTGAAAATTTACTATCACTCTCAACAGATTTTCATTTTCTTTTGTTTTGTTTCTTTTAAGACATTTTTCAAATTCAAAGAATGTGAAAGGCTTTTATTGAAATAGAAATGCAGATTTTTTTTTCATGTCAGAGAGAGGTAATAATATTTTCGAATTGATTTTAAACATTTTCATAGTGGCAACATACCAAATGTGAAAATTTTATAGAGTGCAGAGACAATGATCAAACTCCTACTATAGAAAACTTCATGATCAAAGTATGGATGGAAATGTTCTTTGACAAATCTGCCAAAGGCATTTCAGTTGATTATCTTCAGAGAAAGCCTCATACACACCATATTTAAAAATGCTTTTGTAGTTCATTGAAATTTAAGCACAATGGTGCAGGGCACTTCTACATCTGAAATAAAGACAAACTTCATTCATTGAAGTTCACATTGAGAAAAGGTCTATCTTTATTTCTTCTGTAATATATTCCAGTGAGAAATCAGTGGAGAAAAAAGTGCTAGTCTTACTTTTACTTCTCTTTTATGATTGAAAACAAAAAATCTACAACCTCCAAAATAATTTTTTTTTTTTGAAGTTTCTCCTCCCAAAAGTGAGGCTGAATTGGAGATAGATTTTGCTCATACCCATGCTGAACATTATAACAGAAAAAGCTGAATAATCAATGCTACATTAATGGTTGCATAGGTCATTGGATTTTTCATGCATGATTGATGATAATAAAAAGAGCAACAAATTCTCAGGTAACTGGAAAGCATAGACAGCTTAGTGGTCTCAAATCTTTTAAAGAACATTTCTGCTTGCTTTGTTTT
>WBMY01008391.1:78683-92382 GCA_013397315.1 Donacobius atricapilla
TGCCAGTTTTTCAGTAACTCTTCAACCTATATGAGTTCTAGCAAATGAACTGCTAAATAAGTGGTTCTGATAGTTCTAACGTGAGAACTGAATTTTCACATTATTTAATTGGAATTGTAATATTTGTAACTTACCTACAGGATATTTCTTTTGTCCTGCATAATCCTTATGGAAATGACTGTGAAAACACCCCTTGTTATCAAAGACAAAATTTTGAACTCAAGACACCTGTAATGTGAGATAAGACAGCTGGAGTATTCAAGATGGATATTTTGCAATGAGAGTGCACTATTTTGCTTTAATTTTACTTTATTCAATCATGACATAAAACTTAAGTTTCTGGATGCCATTCAGGGAATTACAGCTATAAGAGAAACAGAAGGCTCTCACTGGGTACAGAAGGACTTGCTCAGACTTTATTCTTGTTAATATGTGTTCTTCAAATTTTCAGTCCTACCATAAATAATATTTTTTGCTGTTGTTTTTTACCCCAGGAGCATCACATCTTATTGTGCAATATACTGAAAAGACCAAAAAGGTTCAGTGTTAATTTTGCCTGAGGTTACAGCTACATGCAGAGATTGGGTAGGGCTTTCCTTCTCAAAAAAGATCCCAAACTCCTCAAATAATACCATAAGCAATGGAGTCACTAAAATATCAGGAGACATAACAAAAAATTGAATGCATGAAATGAGAGAAAAATTTCTCAATATATTTGCTATATATTGAGATGAAAATACTGCAGATTACTAGTTTTTGTGGTACAGGAAGGATACTTTTGCAACCATTATATATGAAATATGACATCAATTAACCAATCCTAAGATATCATTTCATTCTTATAAATGAGAGCAGGATCAGATCTGCCTCTTGTGACTATTCATCACAAATACTTGAGGGTATTTCTTTTACCATTCTTGTTTAATATTTCAGTACTTTGGCCTCATCTCATTAACACTGTTCCTCTTTCATGCAGTAAGTCATTTGCTATTCCAAAACACTTCAAATAAAGCAATTTAAAGTATTTAAATATAGTGCTATTTGTCCTCAGTAAAATCTCAAACCTCCTACAATTGTCCAGATGATAAAAATTTTAAGTATAGGCTCAACATATTAGAAGACCGCAGTTAGTGATCCATGCAATGGCTAATCCAAGGTCATATACCTGTGTGATGGATAGCATCTGACCACTTCTTAATCACAGTTTATTCAATCAATAGTATAAGTAACTTTTGCAGGCAAAATCACTACATAATTATTCAATGTACATACAATATGCATTTAACATAAATTTGTGCACAGAATATTGTATTTTCCTCTTGAAGTATTGTGAGAATTTGTTCATGATGTCAATATTTTATAAGAACATTTGAGTGTATTGTCCAAGGGAATGTTCAAAACTGTGCCCACATTCCAGATTTGACTGATGTTTCTGATTGATGAATCTGTTTTATGAGCAAGGACCCATCAGAATACTAGTGAGTACTGGCTAATGAACAAAACACATCACAGATAGAGTCTGTGCAGCATGCTGTGCCCTGACCAGAGGTACACTCAAAATTTTATCATCTTGGGGTTCCAAGCGTCAGAAGCTACACTCAAATTTTTATGATCCATGTTCACAGCATCAGAAGTGATGTAAGATTTTATACCTACCTGTCATTCTTTCTGGGATACTGATAAATATCAGTATTTATCTGTAAAAAGTATCTGTAAATATTTATCTCATAAATGCTTATTTCCTTTGCAATATTTTATGCCTTTTTTATTGACTTCCAAAACGAATCAGGACTTCTCCAGTGTGAAACAGCCTTGGTGTTAACAAAAGGAGGGACTGGGGTATCAATATATATGCGATACAAAATGTGTTAAAAAGTATGAGTGCAGGCAGCTGGAGACACCATGAACCACAGAACCCCACAGGCTTGTATGCCAGCACTGAAAAGGCCAGGGTGTATGTGCAAGTATGAGAGGTCTAAATGCCAAGAGCTAGGATTATCTGGAAGTATGTGTGTTTCCTCAGTGAATCAATCTTGCCTGCATGTCAGTGTGTTTAAGCCACTACCAAAGGTCAACAAGGACTAACTGAAGAGTGGGAGAAGACCTGTACTTGGAAAGATATAATTCCTGAGCCACAGGTTGGGTGAGCTCGGTCTCTGAGAATGGATATTAGGCAGACCAACAGTCTGTACAATTATGTGATTACAGAAGTACTTCTGAGATGATTGTGCAGCATTAAGCTGGATTGTCCAGACAATAGAAGACCTGTGTACTGGGTAAGGAAACTCAGCATCTGGACATGGATATTAGCTGAAATTGCTCTGAAATATGAGCAAGATCCCTCCCCTGTCATTTGCTATGAATGTAACAAATTTATTCAGTCTTTAAAGCACAGACAAGCCGAGACTAAGTCCTCTAATAACAAAAAAAGTTATTGTAGATAAAACAGAGAAGAAAACTGTCATTTTTAAATTAATTTAAAGCAAATAGAGGATTGTTGCTCCCTGTATTTCTTGAGAAGTATATTTCTAGGGCTAGGTCTGAGCAATTCTTAAATTGTTTATTAGAACAGGAGTAAATATTTGATGTATACTATTTTTATGCTTAATAGAGATATCAACACCAGAGGCACACAAGTATTTTCAGGCTGCACATACAAGTAGGCCAGCTATTTTAAAATCAGATACTTCTTTAAGGTTATTAACTAAACTATTGCTTAAATAGGTAAATAGTTCTACCTATTCTAATTTAATTATATGTACTTGTAGCAGTTTGATTTTTTGTAACTGCTTTTCAAAAGAAATATCTTCTACTAATCTGAGACAGTAAAAATAGATGTGTTGATGTCTCGTTTTTCACAGTATCTGCTATGGGGCTATGGATTATGGTTTGGATATGGGCTGAAGAGAGTACCGATAATTATTATTATAATTAATATGGTGTTTGCACATCACCAAAGCCTTTTCTGCTTCTCAGTGCAGTCCACCAGTGAGGGGACTGGAAATGCACAAGAAGTTGTGAGGGGACACAGCCAGGAGAGCTGTGGATATCTCATAACATATGGCATCGTGTTCAGTATATATATATCTGGGGGAAGAAGGTAGAAAAGGAGGGACATTTGGAGTGATGGCATTTGTCCTCCCAAGTAACTTTTCTGTGTGATAAGAGCTTTCCTGGAAGTGGCTAAACACCTGCCTTCCCCATCGAAGCAGTGAATTAATTCCTTGCTTTGTTTTGCTTATGCGCACAGCTTTTACATTACTTACTAAACTGTCTCCATCTCAGTCTCTGGTTTTCTCACTTCTATCCTTCTGATTTTCTCCCCACCGGAAATTTCCATAGTTCCCAACATATTAAACACCAGAAAATTCCTGTAGTCGTACAGATGCTCAGAAACAGAGCATATTGCCTCTGGCAAATAATTGCTTGTTCTTTTTAAGGCTGTTTTTACTGTTGTTCATACTTTATGTAAACTGTAAGAGCTTGTATGGAGACTTGCATCAACAGTGTATACGTATTTCTAGTGATTCTACACTAATTTATATGTCGATAATATCACCCATTAAGCATTTAAATGATGAGCTGTAATCTCTCTCAATCATCAGAGATTTTTGAAAAGAATCATTCATTTTAAGTCCTTTCATATTCACAAGAACAACTATTGAGTTGTTCTTGACACTATAATAAAAATCCTACCCTGATCATCTTCTGAATAGTACTGTCTTTTATCCTGAGAAAAATTATCTGTAATATCAAGTTCCAAAGCCATTGATTTTAAAATTGAGTTTTTAAAAAATTATACCACTTGTTCCCTCTCTTTCCTTTGATTATATTTAAACATACTGTAATTCATCAGTCATTACTGTAATTTCTTCAGGGCTAAGTAGTACTAACTGTAAAGACTACAGAAGGTCAAGAAAAAAATAAATTCTGAGATCAGAAACAGAATATGTAATTCTGCTTGCATAAAATAAAATACAAGGTATTATTACATAATAATTTTTTGCAATATATTTTTACTTTACATAATATCAAAACTCTAACCAGTTATGATAGTACTAACACTCACAGTCTGAATTATTTACTCAGAAACTTGTCTCTCAAACATTGCTGCCATGAAAAGTTTATTGTCCTAGTATCTCTAGTTTCCATTCTGCTGTATTCACTATTGGACCATTCCTGTATACTGATAAAAGATTGTGGAGCATGGCTATGACAAGTCGTGGGCCTCCTGATGTCTTTCCCTGGAAGGCAACCATTGCCGTGGTGAGAATTTCTTCTTTCTCTTTGTCTGGATGGCCATGATGTCAATGATGATAATTTGTTCTTCTTTTCCCACTTAAGTTCACTGTTAACCTTTCTTCATCAATGTTTTTTTCTCCGTCAGTTTGCAGCTCTCTATACTTTACTGTGTACATGGCTTTAAATATGTATTAGGTACTTATCTTTTTTTCTTATTGCCCCTATAAATGATATTTTCGCACCTTCTGAGTTTATATTGTTACCAGTAACTTACCATGCATGAGCTCTTGATAGTTCCAGAGCCTTTTTTCGCTTCTGGTATCATCTGACTCATAGCTTCCAGGTCTCTGTTGTCACCCCAGTCTTGTATTCCTTCACATATATCATAACCTGTGTTAAAGGATAAGGGAAAGGCCGCAGATGTTTTTTGCCTGAACTTTAGTTAAGCCTTTGACACTGCTTCCCACAACATTATCCTGGAGAAACTGGCTGAGCATGGTTTACACAAGTATATTGTTTGCTGGGTGAGCAACTGGCTGAATGGCCAAACGAAGGCAGTGGTAGAGAATGGGCTTAAATTCCATTGGCCAGTAAACTGTGATGAGTTCTCAACGTCTCTTTACTGTGGCCAGTCCTCTTTAATACCTTTATCAATGATCTGGATGAAGGAATTGAACACACCCTCAGTATATCCGAAGATCAAAGGAAATTGTGTGGGAGTGTTGATGTGCTGGAGGGTAGGAGGGCTCTACAGAAGAATATGAAGATGCTGGATTGATGGCTGGAGGTCAACTGTAGGATGCTCAACAAGACCAAGAGCCAGATCCTGCACTCGGGTCACAGCAAACCTAGCAGTGCTATAGGCTGGGGGCGGAGTAGTTGGAAAGTGGCCCAGTGGGAAAAGACCTGGGAGTGTTGGACTGCTGACTGAACATGAGCCAGCCTCTGCCCAGTGGCCAAGAAGGTCAATGACATCCTGGCCTGTATCACAAAAAGTGTGGCCAGCGGGACCAGAATGGTGATTGTTCCCCCGTAGTCACCACTGGTGAGGCAAGACCTCTAATACTGTGTTAGATTTTCTGCCCTTCCCTCCAAGAAACATATGGAGGTGCTGGAGCAAATCCACAGAAGAGCAAAGAAGCTGATCGAATGGTCTGAAACACAAGTCTTAAGAGAAGCAGCAGAGGAAACTGGGGTTGCTTAGCTGGAGTAAAGGACGCTTAAGAGAGATCTTCCTGCTGCCTATAACTACCTGAAAGAAGGTTATAGAGAGGTGGTGCCCTAGAGTGACTTTATGATGCCTGTGTGCCCAATCATCTGTTCTGTATATTGTGTTCTGCACCTTTAAGGTGATTCTTAGAGTGCAATTTGTTTTGAAAACTATGTTATTTCCTCCACATTCCTGTCCTGGACTCCCGGTTCAGCGGAGGCTGGGACAGACTGCTGTGGGACAGAGAACTCCTGTGCTTTTTTAGTTAGTTGTAGCTAGCTAGGGCAGAGAACTGTTTTTTTTCCTTTTTTTCTTGGGACTGTTTAAACCTGCTCTGGATTGAAAACCCAGAGGAGAACTGAAATATTTCCCCCCTGTGCCCCTTTGGGGCCCAGGACAGCATTCTTCTCCAGCGCCGGAGGAATTGATAAGAGACTGAGAGAGAGAGAGAGACAAACTGCATCTACGGCAAGGACTCCTCCCAATTTGCCATCTCACTTCAATTAAAGGTTTTATTGTTTCATATTATTCATCTTGTGTGCTTGTTAAAATTTTTTTTCTCCTTTTTTTCTTTTGTTAAATAAATAGCTTTTTCCACTTTTCTCCAAGGAAGTTTTTCTGGACCAGTTGTGGGGGAGGGGCTGTTTGGGTTTGGTTTTTTTTTCAGAGGAACCCCATTCGGAGGGTTTCTCCCAAATTTTGCCCTAAACCAGGTACTGTGGGTGTTTGTCTCTTCCCCAAATTATCACGTAGTAGGACAAGAGGAAATGGCCTAAAGTTGCACCAGGGGAGGTTTAGGCTGGGTATTAGGAAAAAATTCTTTACAGAAAGTTATCAAGCTCATTAGATGGGCTGCTCGGGAAAGGGGTCAGTCTCCATCCTTGGACATATTTAAAGGAAATGTAGATGTGGCACATGGGATGCGGTTTAATGGTGGACTTGATGGTGTTAGTTTAACAGTTGTATTCTGATGATAAGCCTTTTCATACCTCAATGATTCTATGACCCTATAATTCTGTTACCTTAGAACCTTAGACATTTCTTTCAACATAGTGTAGCCAATTGTTATGTATATCACAGATAAAAATAAGACATAAAATACACAATTACAAAAAGGTTTAAAAAACATTGCTTTCATCAAAAAAATACAAATTTGAGCCCCTGTTGAAATCCTTGACCTTTTGTAATTATCTTCTATTTTTGGTTTGTTTTTTTTTTTCCATCAACCACAATACTAAGGTATTTTTTCACCAAATGCATTGGTAATTTAACTTGTCAGTACAGTCATCTGGAAGAAATGAAGACTCATTAATACCAATAATAAAGGATTTGCAGCAGAATACATTACAGGACCATTTGACTCTCTTTGATGGATTTTTGTCTGACCTTGTGTAAATAGCAAGAAATTAAAATACTAAAAAAACCTACACAAAAGAAAACACCCCACAGTGGAGTTCTTTCACTACTTTGTTCATCATGCCTGTCTGGTTAAGTCAAAACTTTTTTGTCTGTAATGCAAGTTAACAGCATGTTTTTTCAAACTGACCTAAGAAACTTCTGATATGGCAGTTGAATCCTACAGAGACAAGCACTCAAAAATATCTGAACATGGTTTAGATTCAAAGGGAAAAAATTATATTTTTTTACTGGAAATGGGAGAGTAGAAGATAGATATAAATCAGTACAGGAAAATATCTTGAAAAACACCATGCAGGAAGTCTGCAGAAAGAAATCAGTCAAGATATCTTGTGAATAATAATCCTACAGACATCCTTCCTTTATTTCTTTCTATTCTTTGTATTTTTATTTTTCTCTGCATTGACACCAAACATGTCCATCATAGCTTAGCTTAAAATGCAACTTTTATTCCCAGTTTTCTCTATGAAGAAAGGATTTTCTAATATTACTGTTACAGTAGCAATAGTCCTCGCACCTACAGAGTTTAATTAGATCAATGTCATTCATCATTTTCATTCTTCCTCAAAAAAAAAGTTTCCATTTTCTTACAAATCCTTCACCACAGTAATTGAATTGTGCCAAATTATTTTCCTGTCTGCATATGAATATTTCCAAAAAAAACAACCAGACAAAAACCCAAAACAAACAAACAAACAAACAAACAAAACCACCAAATACATGCTTACCTCACTTTTTAATGTAGCTATTAAAAAAACCTCTTAAGGTGATAAGCAGCTTTGTGCTTGGCTGAGTTGCAGAGAAACTGCTACTTCTAAATCTTCTTTAGACTTTAAGTCTTCCAGGACTCAAGTGTTCGTCCCTGAAATGTTTCATGAAGTTTAGCTATTAATTTTCTTCAATATTTAGTGTTTTCAGCTATTCTGTGGTAAGGGCATTTACTGCAAAATGTGGTCATCTCAAAGAAGATATGTATGTTGGGTTTGCATTGCCTGGTTTTTGGTAGCACAGGGGGCTATGGGGGTATCTCTTGTTAGAATCTGCTAGAAAGTTTCTTAGCATCCAGGAGAGCCAAAGGCGGCTCCGAAGATGGATGTGCTGCTGGCCAAGGCTGAGCCAATTTGAAATGGTGGTAACGCCTCTGTGACAACAGATTTAAGAAATCAAACAAAAAGTGGTGGCACAGTTTTAATTTCAGCCAGAGAAGAGCAGAGGGAGATGATGAGAAGAACAACTCCACAGACACCCAGATCAGTGCAGAAGGAGGAGGAGTAGGAGGCCCTCCATGCACCGGAGCTGAGATTTCCCTGCAGCCAGTGGTACAGACCATGGTGAAGCAACTGTGCCCTTGCAGCCCATGGAGGATCATGGGGATCCACCTGCACCCCATGGAGGAGCCCCCCACCAGAGCAGGTGGAGCAAATGTGCAGGATAATGTCACTCTGATGATGAAAAAAAGGAAGAACTGGAAAGTAAAAAATTAGGTGTAGATAAAATAATGGACAAGATAATAATTAATGGGTAAAATAATGGACAGAACAGTTAAAAAGTCATGGTTAGAGTATTAATAAGAAAGAAACTAGCAGGAAGGTATAAACAGAATGAGCTGCTGCTCAAAACAAATCACCTTCTTAATAGAAAACCTGAGGATGAAATTTTGAAGAGTGGAATAGAAGCGTGTGACTAAGAATCACACAAGAAAACAAGGACAAGGAAAAATGGACCAGAGAGACATTTGTGACATGAATATGATTGTGAAAATCACCATCAATGAGGATGGAAGATTAGATTCTTCACTCTCATGCTTTCTCTTAAAGTCCTACCATATCCCAGCTTAGTTGAATGAACCAAGTGCTTCTTACAAACCTTTGGCAACTTAAGCAAGCAACTTTGTATTTTGCAGGCTAAGAGCTAAATGTATACTCAGTCCAAAAATGAAGCTGATTTAGGAGAATTAGTTCAAAATGTGCCTGCATTTGACATGTCTAAGTTCAAGGGTAGTAAAACAGAAATTTAACGTCCAAATACTCAATAAATATAACCATATTCATGAACTCAGAGACGTGTTTGACAAGAGTAAATTTAGGAACACAGATATACAGGAATATATATATTTTTTATAGACTTTATTGGAATATTGTTGATAAACTGATTTTTCAGCTGAGAATGAAAAAAATCCATATATTTTGTTACCTCTTTGCAAATCTGGCAACTATTAATTTCATCAGAGATGAAAAAATCCCAGAATTTCACTGACAAATGGGCCTCCTATAGCCTGGAAGATTATCCAATTACATTTTAAAGAAATTTATAGCAAAGATGATTGACTAAAAGTCTCTGAAATGATTAGGAAAGGAGAAGGAAAGAGCACTTCACTTTCTGATGTGAGTACAATGCGAATTGTATCTGTCCTTCCATGTTATGTTGAGTGGGAAAAGTTCCCTTCTCTCTCTCTCTCTCTCTCTCTTCCTCTCTCTCGTCCTTGACTTCTCTCTCTCCCCTCCCCATTCTTCAAGTGTCGATACTTACACATTTAAAAAAATGTGCTCTTAATATAGATGCTCTATTTTGAGTGTTCTTATCAGATAATTTAATTAAAAATTATCAAAATTTAATTTTTAACAGAAAATTAAAAATTGGCTTTGATCCTGGCCTTAGTCAAGGGAGTGGCAAACAATTTCTTTTGAAGGAAGGTTTCCAGAGAATGACTGCTTTGAAAAGCTCATCTGTGCCAGGATTAACAGAAGCTAGCAGCTCCTTATGAGCTGAAGGGTGTTCCTAACTCTGTCTAGGCACAGGGAGTTGTCCACATAAGGAAACTGTGTTATTATGACTGAACAGAAAACTGCTTGATCATGCATTCCCATCCTATGTCCATCAAAGCTGTTGTGAACTCTGAACTGGCTGAAGAGAGTATCCAATTGATTCAGAAGCATTTGAGATTTACGGCTGATGCAACTCATCCTTAAGCACGGGTGGAATAACCTTGTTTTTTAACACTTACAGCTTCAAATCTGAGTTTCTATTTCAGACACTGTCTCTGTGAGTCAGTGGATTTTAAAAGCACAAGCAGGGAGCTCACCATAACAAATGCAGTCATGATTCAATTGTCAAAAGTAGAAATTGTTTCCATTCAAAAATGTGTAGAATCAACATAAGAAAGGATATACAAGTGGCTTTTGGAAGCAAGATCCTCATTTTACAGAATTTTCTTATAACAGATTTTCTAGAGCTAATAGAAAGTGTTGATCTCTACAGTATCTGACATATTGACCATGCCTGCTTTCAAACTTGAGATGCAGTCATTAAGCTTAGTATACTGTTCAAACAAATGTTAATATTATGTAGAATGAAGAAATAGGAAGTATTCTGAAACACTATCATTTTGAGATAAGGAAAAGAGGAAAAGCCAAGATTTTACAATTCTACATACTCAAGGAAAAAAGTTAAAAGTTTTATAATCCTCTTCCTAATGTATGCTTTTTGATTCTTGTTAAGTTTCTGAATGCTGCTCTCAGCACAATGAGCGTAATTTTCTTTCAAAGTTATCTACTATCATACTTAATGGCTTAAATATATTTTGGCATTTCTTGAGAAAAAGAAGAACCCAGAAACTTTTAGAAGGTTACTCATTTTTCTTTAAGACTATATTTGTGGAAGTAGTATTTGGTTTTGACAAAATTTAATTTTGTTCCTTAAGAAAATATTCTTTTCTTTTTACTTTTCTTCTAATCATTTGGAGAGAAAGGCAATCAGAATCTTTTATAGTTTTACTTGTTGCTTTTTTCACCAATAAAACCAAAAGAAAATAATTCCCTACCATGAAATGCAGCATCTTTCATAAAATGAAATATTTCAAGGTATTTAGACCCTTTGAGTTGCAGTAGTCTGCACCAGCACTTGGAAGAGCAAAATATGGTCTGCCTCCCTACTTAAAATAATGAAAATGCCAGTAATTTCCATCACAATGGAAATACAGTTTCACTCTACTTCAATAATTCCAACAATTGAAAAAATAGTCAATTTGCTATTAATAATGCTAACATTCAGCTAGCATTTACAGTTTAAGCTGCTTACCAGTTTTCTACTAAATATGCTTTGATGACTTATTTACTGCCTTGTTCAAATCATAATGTACAGATGTATAAGGATTATTCTTTTCACCCGCTGAGATATAACCACTTTGGCTTGGAATTTAGTGTCTATTCTAAGCATTCTGTCAAGAAAATAGATTAATTCAGGGACATTAAGACATTTAATTTATTATAAGGAAGTACAGAAAAAAATAATGTTGTGTCACCTATAAAGTTTAAATAAAAGGTATATTGGAATATTTTTTTGTCAGGGTCTGATCAGAAGAAGCAACTAGAATGTAATATGAAACCTTCACCAGTAAACTTGAAACAGACATCCCAAGAGGGAATGACAATTATGAGAAATCTTCCCTTACGTGGCATATTTTACATGTCACTACGAGATGGAACTATGCACAAATTTTATCTTTCGGACAAGCTCTCACTGTCATTAGCAGCTCATGAAAAGTGCAGAAGCTCACTTTAGTCTTTCACTGTCAAATAGCTTTTATTACTTCCATGTTCTTTTGCAGTCTTTCAAGTTAATAATCTTGATTACTTCTACCCTACCTATTCCAAACTGCACTGACTCTTCCTATTACAGAAAATAATCACAAACATGAATATTGTTCTATAGGAGGCTTTTAAATGTCTAAAGTGGTTATAACATACCTAATACATCAAAACAAACATGTTTCCTTTTAAAAAGATAAATAGCTACAAAAAAGAATGCAGAACAAATAGTCAGCTATTATCACCATGTCAACTTTCTTTCCCACACTAACAAAATATACTTCAAAAATATTAATTAAGAGATTCTTTTTTTCCCCCAGGGAGTTGGTGATTCTTACCTTAACTTTCTTTTATAGAAAATTTGCCTCATGTTGAAGGGGAAGCTGTGGTCATAGTAGTCTGAGTAAACATGAAGACAAAATTATCTTTTAGCCTTCTTGTCAGTTGTACCTCTAAACAGATAGGGTGTATTCATATTTTTTTATATGTTTAATCTCTTGGGTACTCTCATTTATATAAAAAAATAACTGAAAGAGAAGGGAAAAAACAGGCCTTTAATTTTCACATAGTTGAACTGTAAAGGAAGTTTAATATAGGAATATAAACCCTACAGCATTTCACTGGAGAAATCAATGTGTAAGCATTTTCCCACTGACTTCAGTATCCAATATGGTCATCAATCTAGCTAGAAGATCTTTCATTTCTGAATTATTGTACTTCCAAAAAGCCTCTGATTTGGAGAAAAGCCATCTGAGTCAGCACAAATCTTAAACCCATGTGGAATTTTACTCCCTAAAGTAGAGAAAAAAAAATTAATGTATTTCAGAATCAATATTGTTGCAAACCATCAGCCTAGAAACCCTAGACATCTAGAAAATGTGTTTAGGGAAAGTTTTTTTTCTTTTCAGTCCTTTGTGATTGAAACTCCCAAGATACTGCTAGCGGTTCAATTTCCAATGTCCTAGTAGGTCCCATGTGAAACACACATGCTGCATTCCAGCTCAGAATCAGATTTTGCACAAGACTGCTGCCCTTTTCATTTATCACAGAAGAAAAAGTCAAAACTTCAAAGATGGCAGAGCAGCATGTAGTTAGAGTACTTTCCTGTACTTTCATGACTTAACTGGCTGAAATAAGTTGCTTCAAAATATTTCTTAACAAATGTGATGTTGCCTAGTGTTTGAAGAAAAAAAGCTTTGTTTCAGTTTGACATAGGACTATTAACTAAGCCATTAAAAAGGGTAATTTTAAATATTTTCTTTTTGAAATTATTAGTGAGATTAAGTATTCTTCTTTGTACCAACAGACAGTGATATCTTACTTCAGAGCTCTTAGCAGTTATAACAAAGCTGAAGCTTTTTATGTCCCCTATTCCACCTCAAATAAGTTCTAAATTAACCTTTTTTTTTTTCTTCTTTTAGGATAAAAAGGGAATTTCAATAAATCCTTGTTATTATGTCACCCTGATAGGCCTAAGTTTATGCTTTAGATCCAGTGCATATGTGTAGATCCACCCTCTGACCTGGAGTTTTATTTCTTTTCTTCAAGTCAATATCAAACACCTTAATATCATGGTACATTTGAAAATCAGTACATCTCCAATACAAGCAATACAAGTAATACCAAGTCATACAAAACCTGACACACATTTCATATTGCTTAATTTTTAACATATTATAGCTTCAATGCCAAGGAATCACATACATATAACAATATGGAATATACCATGTCCTAGCTTTTAGAAGGTTGGAAGGAAATTTTGATAAATTCAACAGGTACCAGAAATACCATAGGTATTGCTTGTGCAGCTATTGTTGGAGTTACACTGACTACAGTTGCATGTATGGATGATACACTTGTATCATTTATATTCAGTAGTAATTAAAGATTATACAGGTGTGGGAAACTGATAAATAATGATGTATCTGGTGGTGCTCATTGAAATTATGACTGGAGGAAATTATAAGGTAAATTAAGGACATCTGGTGCTATATAATGAACCTTGCAGAGAAATATTTGTGAAAGCAAATCAATTTCCATTATTCTCTTTATTGATTTTTTATTATAAGAGAATGATTTTCCCAAAAAAATATTTAGAAAGTAAAAATGTTAACAAACCCCATAAAAAATGTCAGCATATGGAGAGAAACTTGATTACTGAATATTTGGTGGGCCACATGTGTGCGTAGGAAGGTGTTTGTTTTCCTTGTAGACTTAGGAAAGTTTCATTTTCCATCCCAAAAAA
>WBMY01008391.1:102620-147818 GCA_013397315.1 Donacobius atricapilla
GGGGGTGGAAAGCGAAACAAATTCCAACAGCTTTGATTTAGTTTTGTGTTTTATTTATAAATAATCCACTGAGAAGTGCAGTATCTGTGGACTCACCTAGCTCTGCAGCAAAGCAGCAGCTGCTCTTGATTCTAGGAATAAATGTGTTTTGAAATATTTCACTATTATAATAGCCCGATATCCCAATAATTTTGTCCAAAGGTAGGCTGGACCTAATTGAGAAGGCTTTTTTCTTTTAACATGGCTGTTACCATATTTCTTTCAAAAGATACCACCAAGTTTTCAGTGACTGTGAAGTTCTTCAGGTCAAACTGTTATCACAGTATATACAAAAAGATGCTTGAACAATCCAGTAAATGACAGAAGAGAGCCAAAATTTCTCTTTTGATGCCAGTTCACTTACACCAAATTCCACACTTCTCTTCTTAAAATAGGTATGCTTTTATAAAGGTAAGATAAAGACAATTTTCAAATTTCGAAAATTTCAGTAAATTTCAAAAAAACTGAAACTCAATGAATAGCATTGGCTGGTCTAGATCAAACAATACTAGAATATAACTTGGTTGTATCACACACTGTATCCAGCTTCCCCTGCCCCCAGCCTTTTCACCAAGTCTGGGACAAGTTTTGCCTTAGTTAATGAATTTGAAAGAACCCTGAGGGTTTGGTTTTTTTACTCTTTCTGTCTCAAGTCACTGAAAATAGTACCTGAAATGTGTGATTCACTTCAAGATTGATGGATAGTTCTGCGGAAGTGTTACAGAGTGCTAGATTGTGAAATAGAAGCACCTAAAAGTAAAAGCACAATATGATAACAACTCTCTTGAAGAGAGACAACTCTATGAGACAATAGCTGAGGGTTCAAGGTGAAAAATGCTTATGGTCAATTAGGATCACTAAAAGAATACAACCCTGGGAGATGGACATACCTGTTCTCAGGGATAGCAGCAAGGAGCATGCCTTTAATGTATACAAAACATTCTCTGGGTAATAAAGATCAGATACAGATTGGAATTTGTTGAGCAGTGTTGACAGGGAAAGTAATTAGACAGTGAAACAAACACATTAAAAAACCCTCTAAACAATTTAATGAATATCCTGCTCATGACTATGTTTGGCTGAAATTAAGAAAAGCTTAGTCTACTCATAAATTGTCTTTGCTTAAGTAAGGACCCTACTGGCTGCGCACCAGTTCTTTGGAGAATCAAATGCTTCAGAAGTGTTCAGACACATGACCTCTCTTCTTGGTATTTTTAAAGGAAATTCAGTAATTTCCCAGACAATTTTCTGTGAGACTCAGAGGTGAGGGAAATTTTGTACAATTTGGCAGAGAATCAGCATGATTGAACTTGGTTTTATAAGTTGATGTGAGCTGCCAAACTAAAACCCACTGTTTTGGACAAATAATGTGTGGTGTCCCACCCTTAAGGGGATGGAAGTTCTCAAGATTTGTAAATACTCATGGTTGAAATGAATGAAAAAATTCAGAAGGCCCAAAAAACAATCAGAAGTTTTTATTAGTAAATTATACACTTGGCATGGAAATTGGTGTGATTGGTGTGGTGGTCCCTCCCCTATTATGTTAGTGCCTGGCAGAAGGCTTTGGATAAAGCACTAGGGTGAAAAGGAAGAGAGAAAAGAAAAAAATTAATTCAAGGTGTGGGAGGAAAGAAGGGGAGGGAGACACACACAAACCTGCCACAAACAGAGACAGAGAAGGAGAAAAAAAGAAAGAGAAAAGAAAAGAAAGAGAAAGGAAAGGAAAGGAAAGGAAAGGAAAGGAAAGGAAAGGAAAGGAAAGGAAAGGAAAGGAAAGGAAAGGAAAGGAAAGGAAAGGAAAGGAAAGGAAAGGAAAGGAAAGGAAAGGGAAAGGAAAGGAAAGGAAAAGAAAAGAAAAGAAAAGAAAAGAAAAGAAAAGAAAAGAAAAGAAAAGAAAAGAAAAGAAAAGAAAAGAAAAGAAAAGAAAAAAGAAAAGAGGAAAAGCTAGCTGCTTCAGGGTGCTGAAGGCCCCCACAGGCTTGAGGAGGTTTTCTTTTTATTAATGGATTTCTCCAGTTGAATGATAGGTTTCTCGGGTTTCTTGGGTTTAGCAAACTAGCTATCATACACAGTCTGTTTTTCAGGCCTCTTTGGGAACTGGTAGAATGCTTCAGGGTCCTTGGTAGTCTTTATGCACCCCTACAGTCCATGCCCACTTTGTGGCCTAATTCTTGTGCTCGAGCAATACTGGTTATCTCCAGGTAAAACAACCAAGGATGTTTTTCCCAGAAAAGTGCTGCTTGGCCTCTCTGTCTACTTGGACCTTCTTTTCCAGCCAAATCTTGTTCTTTTTTCTGGTGCGTTAATACCAACAGTCCTTGGTTGACACCACAGTCATCCAGTTATCAGTGTTTGAGACACACACTTTAGCCCACTGTCTTCTGGGAATTGAGAACTCAAAGAGTCTCACTTTGGACCACTGTTTATAACGTCCCAAGGGTGGACTTTAGTCTTAGTAATTCTCCATCCTGGCCTCAATTTGACTCAGTAATTTTCTTTGAAGGTTCAATAACAAAAATGTTATTCCACTTGGGTTTTTATTCAGGGAAGAAAAAGTAAATTTTCAAGGCTGTTCATTAAAAAGCAGGTGCCCATTAAGGCAGCTGTTCTAGGCCACACACTGTGTTTCAGTTAAGTTCAAGAGGGTCTTTAGTCCAGAGGCCTGCCAGGGGGAATGCACCATCATAATCCACCACATGGAAGTCAGCTTCTCTGGACCTCTGCATGAATTGATGCTTTGAGAGCAGGGGCTTATAAAAGAACAGCTTATTTTGTTGCATTTTATAGAACAACACAGGAATTAGTTCTTATACGCAAGAGATCCTGTTGGCTTCCAGATGATCACAGGTTGCAATGGAAATTCATGATTATCTAAGCAGAGCACTATGAACAAATTATAGCAACACTTCATGACACTAACCATTTTCCACAAATTTGATACAGTCAACAATGTGCAAAATAAGTTTCATATAGATCAAAGGTCTGAAAAGAAGGGAGTTCACAGGCAGAAGAGAAGAGTATCCTTTGTAAGATGTTAAAAGTCTGTTGTAGTTTCTGGGTAGATAACTAATTACCAGATAAATTTGGCCTCTATGGCCTCTGCTGACTGATTTCCTTTTTCAGCAGGGGGCTCAGATTAACTATCCATCAGTGCCCTGCAGTTCAGACTCATCACATAATGTATCCTAACCAGAAGCTGACTTTTTAGTCTTAGCATGTCATCTTTTTAGCAGGTTCTGTCACATGTGATGAAACAAAATGGAAATAAATGCAGTTTAAACACCCTTACAAATGTATGAGAATTTGAAAGAGCTTTTATAATTCTCCCTTCTCATTTCCCTCTAGCAACTGTTATTATGGATCTGACTGCATTGTTTCCTTTAGATTTTATACTTTTACTTATCTACCCATGCTTCTATTAGGATTTGCAGGGAAGTACCTAGAAATAATACTTATCTACATCATAATTTTGCACTATCACGATTATTAATACTTCTTTTACAATGAACTTAGTGCTCAAACTGCCATCCAGATAAACAATAATACATGAAATCTCTATTCTAGGAAAGAGCTGCAATATAAATTATGCCTCTGAAACATTCCCTGTGGCACATATGCCCAGTGTCAGAAACATGAACACTTCATAACATGACTTTTATGAAGTGAAGACTTACAGTTTTACAGGCTTTGCCTGCTTGTTTGGCAAGGGCAAGATAAATACTTAAATCTCTATTTCTAATCAATCCTCATGTATTTCAAAGAGCTTGTCCGAATTTCTTTTTGTCCTTTTCTCCAGTTCTAATACTTAGCATTGCTATATATGACAAACACCAGTACATTAAAAGCACAGCCTTATTCCACAAAAGTCTGAAAATTTTCTAAGCTCTGTCTAATATCTGTCACCATAAATTCTCACCACTAAAAGTGTGGAATTATGAGCAACTGATGTCTGGATTCTCTGACTTGAACAAATGATCAGGGAATACTTGGCTATTTACATTTCATTATGTCTGAAGTCCAGTTGAAATGGAAATATTAAGAGGACATCTCAAGGTCTGAATGGATTGCAGATATCAAGATCTACATAAGATTTTATCTCTTTCTGCCATCAAATCCTGCATGCCATATTACTCCTTCAGTCTGGCAACATGTACTAATATAGAATCATCAAATCATCAGGGTTGAGACCTTTAAGATCATCAGTTCCAACAATCAACTCAGCACTACCACAGTAATGCCAGTAATCACTAAACCACAACACCTAGCAGCAGTGTTAAACATCTCTTAAACACCTCCAGGCAGGGTGACTCCAGAAAGTTGGCAACCTCCCAGAGCAACCTATTCCAATGCCTGAACAGTGAAAAACTTTTTTCTAAATATCTTAACTGAATTTCCCCTTTTCTCACCTTAAGATCATTTTTCCTGGTCCCCTCACTGCAAGCACGACAGAAGAGATCAGCTGCAAACCTTGCTACAAGCTCCTTTCAGGTGCTTGTAGAGCACAGTGAGATCTCACTGAGCCTCCTCTTCTCAAGACCAAAGAAACCCAATTTCCTCAGCCATTCCTCATATGACACATTTCCTAGACCCTCCCTGAGGTGCCCTTGTTGCCCTTCTCTGGACATGCTACAGCATCTCAGTGTCCTTTTCAAAGTGAGGGGCCCAGAACTGAATGCAGCACTCCAGATGTGGCCTCACCCCTGCTGAGTACAGGGAGATGATCCCTTCCTAGTCCGGCTGGCTGCACTATTCTTGATAAGCTGTGTACAACAGACACTGTTGGCTCATATATCTTTGGGGAATTGCCTAAATTTCTCATCAGGAGCCTGCCATATCATTACCTTGCAGTCCTACAAGCATTAGGTTTACTGTCACACTTCATTTCCTACTCGAAAGGATAAGTTGTAAGCATCTGTCTTTTAGAATAGGACTGCAGGCTGGTTTTCACTGCTAGTGTCAAAGCACCTTTCTTTGGTAGTATGAAGTACTAGACTGAAGTGTTCACAAAATTTATAAAACAGTCCTAGATTTCCATTTTTTGCTGTTAGCTGCAAGGCTTCTACAAGCTGAACTTGCCTATTTTAGTTCATATACCTTTCCACCTGAAGTTTTTGCAAAAGGTAGATGCTGAGACTTAAACCAAAACAATATGAATAGTTCCACAATTATTGCTCAATTTGGTTTAAGTTTTTGAAAATTTTCTGGAATGTTTACCTAAAGATTTAAAAATAGCACATTTATTTTTATAGTGTCTGTCTGCAAGGTTTCTATATTTAAAAAATATAAATTAAAAACAAATTCAGGAAAACAAATAAGCCCTTTACTGTCTGTAATTACTTTGGTTGGTTGGTTGGTTGGTGATGGGTGAGTTTGACTGTTTTGGCTTTGTTTTGATTTTCTTTGAGGAGGATTTGGGGGTTGTTGCTTCTTTGGTGTGGTCTGTGTTTTGTTGGGGATTCTTAAATTTTCTTGTTTGTTTTGTTCTTTTTTGGTTTTTGTTTTTAATTTCCATTTTTCTCAGAAATACATTTATGTGTCTAAGTCTTGTGCTGGATATGATCTTCTGTTTATTATTAGATTTGGTGAAATCCAAGACTTCTTGAATAACAAAATAAATAGCTTAATAGTTGGGGTTTTTTTTTTCCCTCTCTCTATTTATTTATCCCTGGGAGAGGCACATCTGAATGTGCATGCTTCTACCAATCTCTTGAGGTTTTTTTTTTTTTTTCAAAATAGTTCTAGTTTGGAAAACTGTTTGTAAATCAGATTACAGTAGTCTGAGTTGCAATAAATGGAATACTTTAGGAGTATTATGGAGTTTAAAGCAAAATAAATCATTACGTTTCCAGTGACATAAATGTTAATTTTCAAAGCTCAGTTTTAAAATCAAAACCTTGCTTATTTGCACTATACCCAGAAATGCTGTTTTTTAAAAAAATGTTAATTGGTTATTACTGTAACAGTATCAGTAAACTGGTTTCTAGAAGAAAAAACAAAAAAGAAAACCACACTGTACTATAAACTGCACATCTATGACATTATTTTCTTCAGACTTTATCTCTTAACACAGCAACATTTCTTCATGTTGGTCTTTAAAAACATCCTCATTTCTTTCATTCCCGTAAAATATAACACTAAATTTAGAGGAGTAAGTATGCATACCCACACACAAACACACGGAAATAAGATACTGATATCTCTTTTTAAAATTTGCTATTAATGTCTCATATCTCATTGCTATCTGAAGGGCAGCTGCTGGTAGTTAACTCATTCTGAAAATAAACAAAGATGGAAGATACTCCTATAATACCTTCGGAGGACCTTTAGGTCTCATTCTAATTCTTGTGATCAGTAAAATCTGCCATTTGAGAATACCATAGACATTTGTCAACTACGGAGAGATAGCAGTCACACTAATAACTGCTGTAATATTGCAGATTATTTGCATTCTTAATGTATAAAAGTGCTTTCAATTTTATGCAAATTGACACTTAGCAGTAGTGTTTGAACTACTACTGTATTGCACCTGTGAACATCTCAGATCAGTCTCAGAAGCACTGGGCAAGACATCATGTTGGAACAATTTTGACTTGTTTCTTATTCTAATGAGTCAAGAAAAAATCCATGCTCAATCCAATAAGATTCAAAATAGGCCATGAAAACTTCGTAAAACACCCACTGTGTATGTGGCGTTGTAACTTATACCTCTTTCATGTCACAGTTTTTGATCTGAATGACAATTTTACAATTGTATTTGCTGTTGCTTATTATAAACCAAGTCTTGCAAAAAGGTGTCTTCAACTTGCATTAACCCCAAGGGAATAATTCCTTACGGATTGCTATGGGTTTTTAGAAACACAAAGATGATTATTATATTTTTGCTCTGTTTTACAAACTTGCTGCTGGGTTTAGGACCTAGAATCTTTGGTTAGAATTTTGTGTCTAAGACAAGGACTTTGATCCTCTTTTTGTTTTGCTTTTTTTTTAACNGGAACAACAACAAAAAAATTATAGGTTCATGCTATCCACTATTATGAGTAAAAAGGAAAATTTTGATGAAAACTTTATGTAAACATAATTTTCCTAAAATCTAAATATATAAAATGGGTGACACAATTTTGGAGTGATGTTTTAATAACAAAGACAGCAAATAGCCTTTCCTGAAATGCAGAAATCTGACTTGACTTCTTGATCATCTCATAATTCGGTCACTTAACTTTTTCTGCTTTCACTTAACTTTTTTTGCTTTCACTCAATTTATAACTTCACAAGCATAAGTCTACTATCTGAAAATCATTGCTTTAAACCTTTAGATGCCAAGAGGATATTGCTTAGTTTCCTTTAAGGCATATTTTTTAAGTCCAAAAGCTCTCAGGGGTGTTAGGCCTTCTAATCACAGGACGTAAATAAATTAAAATTTTCCCCTTGATCATACTAGCTATCTGCAATATTCAGGTTCGATGCAGTATTGCTTATTTCTAGACATGGAGTAATCTGGATTACAGTCTGGAATGAGAGAACTGAGAGTGTACTGCAGATCTGTTTGTGGACCCCAGAGGGGATGAGCAGATTGGTAACTCTGTAGGTCTGTCAGAGGTGTGAAACAAACCAGACTTTTCTGCAGACTGTGTGACACCACTTTATCAGAAAAACATATTGATCTGTAAAACATAGAATTGGTTCAAATAAAGGAGAATACTGTGNTATAAACCAAGTCTTGCAAAAAGGTGTCTTCAACTTGCATTAACCCCAAGGGAATAATTCCTTACAGATTGCTATGGGTTTTTAGAAACACAAAGATGATTATTATATTTTTGCTCTGTTTTACAAACTTGCTGCTGGGTTTAGGACCTAGAATCTTTGGTTAGAATTTTGTGTCTAAGACAAGGACTTTGATCCTCTTTTTGTTTTGCTTTTTTTTTAACTTTCATGATTCCAAAAGTGAGGTTGAGACATATTTGAGGGAGGAGGTACCCATATTTATTGATGTATGCAAGTGGATGTCTTGAGGAATTATGTCCAGGATCAAACAAGACCATGGTTTCTCTGTTGCCATAGTTAAAAAAATTCTGTGGGCATTCAAGGCTGACATTACATTAGAAGAAGGACAATGGTAAACAGGGATAAATTTAGATTTAGTGGAGAAGGTAACTATTGAAAAGATTTCTATAGAGACACAAGTGAGGACAGATTGTTCAGTGCCATAGGAAAAGTTGCAAAGTTTTCTGTGAAAGAATAGAATGGAAAAACAACAATTTTAGGCTAAACATTAAGCTTTTCACAACAGTCTTGAAAAAATTGAGGTTTTATATTAAGTTGCTTTAGTGCAACTCATTAAAAACAGCTCAGAATCTGGTGTAAATATACACCTTTGACCTAGTAAATCTACCAGTTGAGTGGATTCTATTTTTATCANGACGTAAATAAATTAAATTTTTCCCCTTGATCATACTAGCTATCTGCAATATTCAGGTTCGATGCAGTATTGCTTATTTCTAGACATGGAGTAATCTGGATGACAGTCTGGAATGAAAGAACTGAGAGTGTACTGCAGATCTGTTTGTGGACCCCAGAGGGGATGAGCAGATTGGTAACTCTGTAGGTCTGTCAGAGGTGTGAAACAAACCAGACTTTTCTGCAGACTGTGTGACACCACTTTATCAGAAAAACATATTGATCTGTAAAACATAGAATTGGTTCAAATAAAGGAGAATACTGTGGTGTGACCCAGGGTATGTGAGAAAGACTAAATAATTTGCACGTTTCAAATTCCATCAATTCATTGACACTGGTAAATTCTGTGTCATATTACTTCTTAAAGAGAATAAAAAAAATCCCATAGCATGCATAGTAACTTGAATCTTGCAGTTTTGGAATTAATTTCAAGGTATTTTCTGTTGAAATAGCTCTGATAAAGCCATTCTTATTAGTCATAGTAATATTTTAGCAAGTGGCAGGGGCACTTTATGGGGGATTCAGGGATTCATGTGATGTTATCCCCTCTGTGTGTGTGTTCTCCCTGAAATTAGAACAACATGAAATAAAACAAAACTAGGAAAAAGAAAGAATTAAAGTTAATAGAATAAAAAACATATAAAATTGAAAATAAAAGGGGAAATTCATGTTTGTTTAGCATGCTGTGTAAAGAGTTTTTGGTTACTGAGGTTCCTGTTCCGTCATAGTCTCTAGCATTTATGTACGATTCATTAGTAAGTCTACAGACAGTTGTCATTTAGAGAAGGATAAAATCTATAACATATAAAAATATCTTGAATTTTTCCATACAACTTTTATATCTAGCAGCTTATATCATCCTGTTTCCAACAATGGCTGTAGAAGTCACTTCTCAGGGAAATGTATCACTTTAGAATAATAGAATCGTTGGAAGGGACTCCTTCCACAGGACCAGATTAGTCAGACCCCCATCCAACTTCACCTTGAATACTTCCAGGAATGTATGCCACTTCTGGATATGATTCAGTGTCTCACCACCTCTAAATGGTTTCTTCCTAATACCTAATCTAAACCTACTCCCTTTCAGCTTAAAGCCATTCCCTCTTGTCCTATCATTGTACTCTGTGATAAAGGGACCCTTTACCCTAAACCCTTTTAGGTATTGGAAAGCTGCTCCAAGGTCCCCCTGGACTCTTCTCCAGGATGAAGAGTTCCATCTCTGTCAGCCTCTCTTCAGAGAAGATCTCCTTGCTCCAGCCTCTGATCTTACCATGGCCCTCCTCTGGACATTCCTCAAACAGGTCCATATGTTTCTTATGCTGGGGGATCTACAGCTGGATGCACAATTCCAGGTGAGGGTCTCATGAGAGGAGCAGAGGGGGAGAACTACATCCTCCCAGCCTGTTGGCCAAGCTGCTTCTGATGCAACCCAGGATGTGGTTGGCTTTCTGGGCTCTGAGTGCACATCGCAGACTTATATTCAGTTTTTAATTCACCAATATTCTCAAGTTCTTCTGCTCAAGGTTGCTTTTTGCCCAGCGTGAATCCATGTTTGTGATCGTCGAATCAGATACAGGACTTGGCCTCCTTGCCTTCAGAAATTTCTGAGGTTTACACGGACCCACCTCTCAAGCCTGTCAAATTTGCTCAGGATGACATCCCTTCCCTCTAGAGCATGACCACAGCACACAACTTGATGTCATCCCCTTTTCCACTCAGTGGAAACTTCATCAGTCTGTCATAGCAGTCCAAACATGAAGCACAGTGGCTTAACATTTGCCTGTTTCCTCAGGACCCCTGGATACATCTTACCAGGTCCCTTGGCCTTGTGCTGTTTCCAGTTCCTTAGGCATTCTCGCACGGGGTGTTCTACAGTGGGCAGCTCTTTATTGTCCTAGTCCCTGCCTTTTAATTCTGTTGCTGGACCACTCACTGGTCAAGACTGAGGCAAAAGAGTTATGGAATATAAAAATTCAATAGACATTTGAACTAAAATATACAATCTTACTGCTAAATATTGGTTTGTGGGGTTTTTTTGCCATGTTGGGTGCTTTTTAAATAACTACAAGCTTTTAGAAAATGCAATGTTAATCATGTGATCATCAAAACTCAAACTTAGGGGAACACCAGTTATAATTTTATCCTGTACCTTAAAGACGAATTGTTTCTTTATAAGAAACTTGTGCCTATTATGTAACAGCCAAAATATTGAAAACAAGTGAAATAAATAGTTTTTACATTGTTATGCCCTCCAAATGCAACCATTAAAGATCCATTAAACTCCACAGCTATTTTACATGTCATGAATGTGAAATACTATTACGAGACAAGTACAACACTCTTAGAAGAAATTAACTGTTTAATTATTTATCTAACTCTTTTTGCTGGTTATCTTGTTTGAATTCAGTGAGCTAAAATGGCAGCTATGACCCTGGTGTGACACTGACCCTATATGGTATTAAATCTCACCATAAAATGAAAAAGAGGCAAATTTGTAATAAAAGACTTGATACTAAGGAATATATCTTGGAAATTTAGAATCTAAAGAAATGCAAACACTCACATATGTGTAGTCTACTGAAAAATAGGATGGTACAGCAAATATTTTTAATGAGTGCTGACTAAATGCAATTCTCAGAAATATACTGGAAAGGTTAACACAGAAAAATCAAGTTCCTAAAGAAAGCCCTTCAAGAATAATTATTTAATTATAATTAAATGACTAATTCTTTCAAACTCTTAAAAACCAATTGGTGGTAATAGAATTTCAAACAGAGAGAAAAACGTAACTTGTATTTGCAAAAGAAAGATATAAAGTGAAAGATGCATCAAAAAATATCAGCTACACCAGAGTAATTCATGAAATGAGTGGTGTTGCCAAGTTTTCAGCTAAAGATAATTACACTTAGACTTGTGCATTCAGCTATGAAGTCATTAAAATTGACTCAATTCCCACCCTGCTGCAGCAGTTATGACCTTAGCCACCCTGCTTAAGATGACATTAATCCCTCTGAGGAGCTCCAAACTCTCAGCAGATAGCACGCTTCCCCTGAAAATAGGACACTTGGATGCAAACCATGTTTCTTCTCTCCCATGAGAGCTACTTTAAACCTCAGGTCATAGCAGAGACTGGGCTAGAAACTCTAAAACCCTCTTGTTTACCTTCTGACATTGTTTGGACAGGAATGGATTCATGGATTCAAGATGTGATAGCCAATGATTTTATTGACTTTGTAAAGAAATTTGTCTGGGAAGATAAATGGCTTGATCCTGACCTGAAAGACATTTCTGAATCTTATCCATTAATTCTTACAGAAAAAGGGTCATCAAAATGTTCATAAATTCAAGATGTAGATGGCAAGATTCACTGTGGAAAGAGATGATCCTGTAGATAATGATGGTAGATAATTTAGTGATACACTACTGAATTTGGGTTCTGTGGGTTCTTAAGTACCATTGTGTTAATCTTCTGGAGCCTAGGTGAATAAGACAGAAGTCAGATATCAAGTTCCCAAGTTTGCAGAAGTGGTTGAAAACATAGAGATAAAACCACTGAGGATTCCGAAGTCAAACTGGAAGATGTCTTTTAGGTTTTGGAATATTTTGACTAGGCGTCAGCCATCTTTTTTGTTTTTACTTTATTGATGCATTAATACAGCATTTGAAACCATGATTCTTCTATGAAAAATACTCAGTGTAAAGAGATTGAGTTGGATGCAACATAAAGTAGAAAAAATGGTCAAGTACCTAAATGTAAATATTCTCTAGAATCAAATGAAATATTCAGGCTCTGAATATTAACTGTGTTTCTTAGCAGAAATCTACAAAGAAACAGCAACAACTGAACAAAATTTTAATGATAAATACTATGCATGATATTGTAAAAATTTCAAAGGTTAAATAAATGCAGTCAATTTTATGAAGTAGGTTATATATGTACATATATACGTGTATGAAGTACTTGCAGCTATAATGGATATATTCACACAGACTAGTTGCTGTGATAAACCATAGCATGTAAACTACAAGACAGAATTAAGCCAGAAAATGAAGGGTATAAATAATTGTTCTGCAAAGAAATCAAGATGTGAAAAAGAAGACATGGATGGGGATGTCTGAAAATTAAAATGAATATAATCACAATTTCATTTCAGGGAAGGACAAAGATTTACTACACTCTTTTTTCTTTGAGTATGTTTATTTGTAATTACAGAACACAAGCATTTGAAGAAAGATGCTATAAAATGCATAAATATTCATTTTAAAAGAAGTATTAAATTAAACTTGCTTTATATTTTGATAGTTTTGATTCAGCTGTTTTGGGACTAGAAGATGAAAAGAGGATATAATTGTTTCACAATGAAGTTTGATTTCAAAGCATTTAGGGACAAATTTTTTCTTTCTAACTTTTCACTAACTTCAATCAATTGTTTCTGTTTGTTTCGTTTTGTTTTATTTCCCTCTATACTTTTTCTCAGTGGTCTTTAATTATATAGAAAGTTGTGATTGGACGCAGTTCGTCACACACACACACACTTTGATCAGAAGGCATGAACTAAAACTAAGTTTATTTAAAAGAATCTGACTCCTATATAGTATTTCCACACAGGCCGGGGATTGAGGGAGAAGGTTGACACCTCTCCCCATCCCATTGGTCAAGATAACTGTCTATCAGCTGTCCATATCTCTAAGAACAAGAAAGAAAACTTTCCTTGAAACTACAATAACATTTGCCAGTGTTTCAAGACCCGAGCATGAGAAAGAACCCAAAACATGAAACTGTGAAACAGAAGAGAAGGCTGAAAAAATCAGGGAGACAGTGATCAGGATTGACAGAAAGATAAAAGACAATCACAATGCAATCAACATCAACTCCTGCTTCATGATGGAAGCCTCTCCACCTTAGATGAGGATTCTCTACTGCTTTCAGAATATAAATTTAAAAAGATATTTCTTTACTCCTTATTTGACTTTCATTATGTGAACACTGCATAATAGTATTAGGATACCAATATCAAAATTATTAAAAATAGCCATTATTTCATACTTTTAGTGTTAGCAAAGAGAGACACACAGTGGTGTAAGGAGGATACAATTTAATCATTTTGTCTTCTGGAGAAAAATTAACAACTTAAAATTACATCCTATTATAAGAACTTGTTGCTAAAGTAATTTGATTATACAATTAATCACTTCCATATAAATGTTGGGAAAAAAAAAAGTCTACTGAAGTGGAATTCATATAGTAAGTTGGTATATAACCATGCCCTCCAGGCATTAAATTTGTTTTCTTTTAGCAGTTTTTAATTTCACTTCCACTAAAGCTATTTAAAAGAACATTTGATATACCGTGGTGGTCAGCCCCTCATAAATGTAAGGGGCTGTAATGTAAATGTCATACCCATGACTAAATATTCTAATCATATACAAAATTAAGGAAATATTTTTGCCAACATTTTTCAGCTTACTTTAAAAACACATTCTTAGCTAAACAAAGTAATATGGCACTTCTCAAACTTACCCAGTCATGGGTAGGTGGTTTTGCTGCGTAGAATGTGTACCACAGAAGGCATGTCTTAGAAAATGTTTGGAATTCTGACCTGACAGTAGATGGGGAAGTGTTGCAGTGAGCTACAAAAGTCAGGATTAGAACAGCTTCAAAGTATTAAAAATGGAATGCAAACTGTCAGTAGGAATTTATCCAAGAAAAGGTGAGTAAATAACCCAAAATATTCGCTAGAAAGTCAGAAAGTGACCTTACAGGTCTTTAGCTTATAAATATGACATAAATTCTGACAAACTTTTCTTTCTAGATCTCTCTACCCAGCCAAAAATTATATGATTTTTTTCTAAATATTACTAGTTGATTTTGCTTTTTTTTTTCTTCAAAAATACTAGGTGGTGTAGAACCTGATATATGACACATTTTTACCCACACTGTGCAGAGCACTGAAAAAATTTCAACCATTACCTGCACTTTTTCTGTTTAACTGATTTCATGCCCAGAGAGATCTTCAGAAAAAAAAAAGTTTTCATAATTTCTACTGTCAATCTTCTAAAAGTATTTTATATGCTCCTTGTTTGCAAGTTACTCAGACCAAGAAGATGGAGTGAAATCTCTTCGAAGAAGCTCAAGCAGGTCACACCATCTCTGGTTTCTGTTGTACCTGGTAAAAACCATCTGATCGTATGGTTTGTTAGGGCACTGGAGTTCCTTTACATTTTGCAAGCAGTAATTGAGGTGAACTACTGAATGGAGTTGAACTGCACACTGTAAATAAACAAGAAAACTTCCTTTCCGGGGTAGTGTTTCAGCGTGGTTTTAATGTCTGCTGTACATGTTCATGGGCATATTTTAGAATGTGTTTCATCAACTGATCAAACCAGGACCAAAAAAGTGAAAACTATAATTCTGAAATAGCTGACTTGAGGTGCTTTCTATGTTTAGTTAGGTTGGTATTATGGTCATTTTCAGTAACAAATACATCTTTTTGCTTCTGATGATAAACTGCTCTTCCTACCAGGATGTTCTTTGCAACTTTAACAGGAATCAGAATAATAAAACAGTCAATTCTTTTTGAATGAAGCCTACTGACAGATGAAGTTGGCAACCCTCAGTGCTTAAATGAGTGTTTCACCAGTATTCTAAATGGAAGCAGATGGTAACTTCCCAGAGAATGTGCACATTCCCTGGGGGAGAGGAGAAATGTTACAGCACTCCACCACTGCACTGAAGCAGATAATTAGGCAATTAGGTCTATTAAAAGCTGACAAAAGGAAAAGTATAGATGAACCTTCTCCTTAGGCTTCAATATGGCAGCACTTGTAATAGACTAGAAAAATTTATGAATTTTCAGACTGATTTATTCCATGTTACATATGTATAATACCATGCACACTTAATATATACTATAGTTATATATAATGTCGGTATATTTTACATATATCCATATATGTTTATACATATAATACCAGTGTGATTATGAATAATTCTCTTTTTTCAGACTATGGTGAATTTGTTAAAAGTCTGAGGCTAATGTAGTTTATGTTCTAATTTCTCCCAGTGGACTTGATTCCACACAGATCTGTTTCAGGATGCCAAAATGTGAAGACTGGGAATTATTCTGCTTCTCATGGAAGCTAGTTGTCTTTCCAGTGCATCTGAGAAACACAAATGTTTGCAGTATTATGGCTGAAGAGAAAGCTTCTTCATTTCTTAAACAATACTTTTGCTAGGAAATGAACACATCTTCAGCACAGACTCTGTGTGTGTCTGCTCACATCCTTCAGCAATAGTCAGATAAACCCAGCTTAAACACTAACATCGCAGAAAGAAAGGTTGTGGAAGTAAAGATTTAGTAAGAATTATTAGTTTTGAGATGTGGCATAAAGCTACTTAAAGACCTGTAAAAATAAGTAGATTTTAGGAAAGGGGATCCTTGTCAGTGTAAAGTAGGAAAAATTCCACAAATAAGATCTGATCTGTGAGACAGTTATGTCAGCAATTTCCTGTTCATATGATTTTGGAGTTAATAAAAAGATTGATGGAACTGTAACTAATTTAATTCTCATATTTGTTGGGTTAAATGCTTAAACTATAAAAGATGTAAAATAATTGCATCAGTTAGACCTGCTTGTTTGTGCTGTACGAGTGCAAATAATAGATTCCATAATTTGTTTCTTGAGTGTTCTTTCTGGTACAAGGAAAAAGACATATTTAAAGGTCCACCCAGTTTTCTCTTTTATTAGCTGGAAAATGAAGATGCAAATATACATTTCTTTGTCTCTTTCTATATATTTGGGTATACATTGACATTTTTCTACTAATACATTGTTAATTAGATAATAACATACTCTGTATACTTTAACTGTATTACTAATAATATACAGTTATATATACATATTATAATTGATATGTTATGTTATACCATGACTCAGGAGTCAGTAATTGTGACAGGTGTTATACAAACACAGGAGAAAATAAATGTGGATTAACACACATTTTAAAAATTTATTCTACACAGTATTTTAAGACATACATGTAGCTATAGGAAGAATAATAATAAAATAATTACAGATAACAGAATAAAGTAAATTCACATTGAGTAAATTAGAAAGATCCTGATCATAAGGAAATGGAAAGAACCCAAAGTTTAAGACATCAGGCAGAATATGTCCTGTGATATCTGACGCAATGTGGCACAGAATGAAGAAATCAAAATAGAAGAAATAACTCAAAGCCTTAGAAGAATAAAAGAAATAATAAAAAGGCCAAACAATGCTAGAGAAAGAGATAGCAGTTGCTGTAAGACAAAGCGATGGATAGGCAATATCGTCAGCCTCTTAAGACATTTCAAAATTAAGAAAATTTTTCTTCCTAAGAGGCCTATAGCTTTTATGTTGCTTGAGTACTTGAAATATTCTACATCAATATTCTACCTCATGTTGTTCCTCCGCAAGAAAAGTGAGAAAATTACTCAGGTTATTGCTCTGCAAACAAGAATCTTTTTTTTTTCTAAATTAGCTCATAATTTTATTTACTTTTTAAAACATGACATCCTTGAGCTATTTCTACTTTGTTCTATACATCAGTGACAGTTTTGCATTCTCCTCCAGTAATTTCTGGAGAGTTTCCAGTTTCTATGACTTAATTGCGAGGCCAAGAATATAAATGCTCTCTCACCACTGCATTGTAATTCTAATGCCCAACTTTTTGCAGGTTTCAGAGAGATAGTTCACATGCATGAGCACACAACTGCATTTTATATTTGTGGTTGTCATTGAGGAAAGAAACTAAGAAGGTGTCATTGTACTCCTTCTCCTTGTCCCTCTCACTTCTTCAATGAAAACTGTTCATTGCATTGGCAAATGCCATTGTAATGCAGGAAATCTAATGTCTCTATACTCCCTCAGAGTGCCTTTTGAGAGTTGGATTTCCTTTCAAGCAACGAGATTCAATTGACTTTCATCAGATCAAGACAGTACCTTTGAAGTTTCCTTATATGACTTCTTATTGGAAAAAACAAAAGCGATAAAAACTCTGAGACTTTACAACTATTTGGGCTTTATACAGATTAACTAGGAAAAGAGATTAAAAAGTAGTTCAGGCCACACAACCCAATGATACTTTTTAGTATTTAATTCAATGCACCTATGACTCATTCTTTCACTATTTCTCCTTTCTGCTAAAACATTATGAATATATTACTGAACAATTGAAAAGGCACAAATGAAGTGAAAATCTGTATAAAAAGCAACTAGCTTAAATGTTGCTTTAGTATAATTAACACATAGTTCTCTGACCATGTACAAAGGTTATAAAAGTTGTTTGACTATTCTATGGAGGTCAACCTATGAAATTTTAGTGAAAGGATGCTATATTTGAGATTCTGTAAGAAACATAATGAAATTTAAAGCCAAGAAATTAACATAAAGAGACTTTCAATCAGGTTGAAAATAAATAATGTGGTACCTATTGTAAAGTAAAAAGTTAAAATTATGATTATTTATAGAATGTCATGCAGTTTTAAGTTAGAGTTATCTATTAATTTTCTTCTCAAAATCATTCTATATTTTACATTCCAGACAACGTATATTTGGCCTCAACATACAAAGCAAACACATTTCTGAAGTTATCAAGGTCCATGTGTGGCCCAGTAATGGACATCTTCATCTCCACTATTTTTGATGAACTCTTTTTTGTATTTCCTTAGGCTTTTGTTAACACTATTTTGTTGCTTACATATAAGAAAAAGGATAGTTGTACTCTGTTCTTCCATCATTCTTTCATAGGAATGCTGATTTTCTGCCTGCTTCTCCTCCCATATAAGTGATTATGTCTGTCTTCTCCTCAACAACATAATTTCTTCTGTATTATATTTCCTAATTCTAAAGTCCTTTTCATCTCACTTTCATGACAACGGCTTTCTTCTTCTAGCTTTCTTAGCTTTCCTAAAGCCAAAAGGTTTAAAAATGCAATGGCAGAATGCATTAGTCCCTGGCTGCATCTCTTTGAGTTTAATATATATGCATAAACATATAAAGCTTAAAGCATTTTATCATTTCACAGATATCATATTATTTTATAGTTTTTGTATGTTTGCATATATATATAATTTACACGTGCATGCATAAACACATGCTGTTGGCCTTACCTGGCTTCTTTTTCTTTTTTTTCAAAAATTTAACATCTTATTCGTTCTTTCACTTAAAATTTAGATTTCATGAACAAGCTATGCCTCTTTTAGACAGTGAAAAGACTAAGAATGAATTAGAAATTCACATTACTTTTCTCATAAACCTATTTACTGTAAAATACTCCAAATGCAAAGAGAATTTATTGATTAAATACTTTCATGCACCTTTCAAATAAAACATAGTGTGATTTCAGGAAACTAATCCACAATAATTCAGAAATAAGCCTCCATCTGGAGGTAATGGTTCACTTCATCGTAAAAGTTTAAGTTGTTTTGTTTGATCCCACTTATGACAATAATTTATGTTCTTGTTAGAAGTTTTCAGTGGCGTTAATTTAAATGAAAAATCAAAGACTTGAGAATTTTTCTTACTTTAATTATCATTCTTTTATTTTCAAGTTAAAACTGAAGCTTTAAAGCTATCTTAAATCATGGCTTAAGCCATGCCCTCAAGGATCTTTTGACAAAAGCTTACTAGGTATTCTCTGAAGATCTCATTCTCTAATCTGAAATTTGACATTTTGAATGCATTTTCACAAATTACTCACAAAAACCCCAAGACAAAGTACTGTCTTCTACAAATACTGATTCACCTATAAAAACATTTTTAAACAAATATAGGTTACTTTCCTGAAAAATGGGAACTATCTCAGTTTTTAGGGCATCCATTAATTTCGTTATTCTTTTCTGCTAATTTGTTTCTAGAACTGTTCTTTTCCTAGAGAAAAAAAATATTGTCTCAGTTTAGTGTGTGTCTTAATCCCTCATCACAGGTGCCTTAACAAACTGCTATAGAAAAAGACAACTTTAAACAGAATGCAAAGGAGATTCTAGTGTCTCTTATGCACTGACTTCAAAACATGAATGAGGCACATGATAAAAGCTTCATATCGGCGTGTTCTGCAAATGCTTGTTAGCAGCTTTACAAGAGGTAGCACTTTCATCCATATAGCACGAAAATGATTCATTTTCCCCAACTTGTCACAGTACATTAATCAGCTCAATTATCATTTGCTGGCCTCATTTGCTAGTTCCTGGAATTTAAACTGAGAATTTTTAGCAGAGAATACTATATTAAACTAGAATTCATTTACTGTATACCTTGATATTTGGATTTAAGGATGTAAGTGCATTCTTTATCTACGTATATACATAATTTCCCTTGATCAAAGTGTATTATTCACTTAAATCTGAAAATGTAACATCAGCCAAATTGTCTACCAGAATATACATGTATATGCACATATAACTATGATGACTTTAAATATCAAAATACTATTGTTTATGTTGTTAACTTTACACATTAAGCCTTCAAAACTTAGAAAATTAAAAAGTTATTGCTTTCATTTTTTCACTTATTTAATTCTTTATTTTGCTTACATATATTCTTTTCAATGCCATTTTAACGAGACCATAAATGTCATATTTTTTACAGGATCTCTGTCTTTTTGCCTGCAAAATTAGAATTGTTCAGTATGTGAATCTTGATAGTACATATTATTTGGAAGAATACAGTGTTCCTTTGTTGCTAAATATTAAATTGAGTGGTTAGAGCCAGGACATTATGGTACTATAAACTAGCTTTTATAGTTAGTCGAATATTATTTTGCAACTCTATATTAAACTTGAATTTGAGACACATTTTGCACATAACACTGGACAAATCAGCCACAGAAAAATTTTATATTTAGTTGGAATTTTGTGACTAAGTTTTTGAAAACCTACAAGACAGTCAAGATATTGGTTGAAATGCTATATTCACAGCTTTCTCTGGAGCGTAGAGAACTGCCTACACATTTAAGTATACACTAAATTAAACATAGAAGCATAAAACTGTTACAGCTGGAAAAGACCTCCAAGATCACAGATCAATCATACCAGTGAAATACTACTGCCACTTTCACCAATAAACTATGTACCCAAGTGCCACACCTAGATATATTTGGAACATTTCCAGGGATGGTGATTCCACCATAGACCTCAGCAGCTTTCTCCAATGCCTGACCACCCTTTTGGTGAAGAAATTTTTCCTAATATGCAATCTAAACTTACCCTGAAACAACTTGAGGCCATTTCTTCTCATCCTATTGCTTGTTACTTGGGAGAAGAGACTGACACCCACCAAAATCTAACTTCTTTTCAGGCAGCTGTAGAATGAGAGAAGGTCCTCCCAACCCTCCTTTCCTTCAGGCGAAACAACCCCAGATCTCTCAGGTACTCTTTATGAGATCTGTGCTCCAGTCCCTTCACCAGCTTCATCGATGTTCTCTGGACATTCTTGAGCCCCTCAATGTCTTGCTTGTATTGAGGAGCTCAAAACCAAACACAGGATTTGAGATGTAGCCTCACCTGAGTACAAGGGTGTCCTAGGGTGACTTTATGATGCTTGTATCCCCAATTGTCTGTTCTGTATATTGTATTCTGTACATTTAAGACTGATTCTGAGAGTGAAACAGGGAAAGAAGAAGCACACCATTTGTTTAGAGAAAACTATCTGACTCCTCTGCATTCTTCTCCCTCTGCATTCTTCTCCTGGATGGTGTATTCAGCTGAGGCTCAGACAGACTGCGTTGGTACAGAAATTTCCTGTGCTTTTTAGTTAGTTTTAGCTAGCTAGGGCAGAGAAGTTCCCTGGACTGCCATTTTTTTTTTTTCTTTTTCTTGGGACTGTTTAACCCAGCTCCAGACTGAAAACCCAGAGGAGAACCAAGAGATCACACCTGTGCCCTCTGGAGCCCAGGACAACATTTTTCTCCAGAGCCAGAGGAATTGATAAGAGACTGAGAGAGACGAGCTGCACCCACAGCAAGGACTTTCTCAATTTGCCATCTCACTTCAGAACAAAGGATTATTATTGTTTCATGTTATTCATTCTGTGTGCTCATGGACACTTTGTTAAATAAATAGCTTTTTCCACTTTTCTCTAAGGAAGATATTTTTCCCAGACCGGTTGTGGGGGAGGGACCGTTTGGGTTTGCTTTTCCGGAGGAGCCCCATTCGGAAGTTTCCTCCCAAATTTGCCCTAAACCAGGACAAGGGGGATGACCTTTGCCTTCTTACTGCTTGACACATTGAAGGCCAGGATACCACTGGCCTTCTTGGCCACCTGGGCCCACACTGGCTCATGTTCAGCCACTGTCGACCAGCATGCCAGGGTTCTTCTCTGCCAGCAGCTTTCCAGACAATCTTCCTTCAGCCTGTCCAAGTGCAGGATCCAACCCTTTGCCTTGTTGAACCCCAGACAACTGCCTTTGGCCATTAGGCTCTGGCCTATAAATCCAGCCTCTCCAGGTTAGATCCTTTCTGTTCTCAAGCAGGTCAAGACTCTCACTGAACTTGGTGTAATTTGCAAACTTACTGAGGATGGACTTAATCCTCTCGTCCAGGAATAAAGATATTAAACAGAACTTGCCGCAGTAATGAGCACTGGGGAACTTGTGACAAGCTACTAACTGGATTTAACTCCATTCACCACCTCTTTCTGGGCCCTATCATCCAGGTAGTTTTTTACACAATGAACATTGCACCCATCCTAGCCATGAGCAGCCAGATTTTCCAGAGGAATGCTGTGGGAGACAGTGTCAAAGACTTTAATAAAATCTAGGCAGACAACATCCACAGCCTTTCCCTTATCCACCAAGCGGATCATTTTTTTATCGAAGTAGATCAGGCAGTAGATCAGAGGTCTTGTATAACCTGTGTGATAGTACTTGAGATGATCTGCTCCATGATCTTCCCTGGCACCAAGGTCAGGCTGACAGGCTTGTAGTTCCCCAGATCCTCCTGCCTGACTTGTAGATGGGTATCATATTTGCTAATGTGTAGTCAGCTGGGACCTCCTCAGTCAGCCAGGACTACTGGTAAATGATTGCAGTGGCCCAGTAAGTACTTTCATTTGCAGTTTCAGTACTCTTGAGTGAATCTCAGACTGCTCCATAGACTTCTGTGTGTCTGAGGTGTAGCAGATCTCAGATTGTTTTCTCCTTGTTTTGTGGGGGTTTCATTCTGCTCCCTGTATTTTAGCTCATGGGGCTGGTCAACCTGAGGACAAATTCATGTGCTGTTAAAGACTGAGGCAAAGAAGGTGCTAAGTATCTTGGACTTTTCCTCATCCTGTGTTATTATGATTCCACCCCCCAGCCTGTGAAGCATGGAGATTCTCCTTAGTACTGATTTTTTTTCTGACATATTTATAAAAACATTTTGTTTTTCACAACTTTATGTATAATTAGTTCTAGTTGGGTTTTGCTCCTTCTAATTTTTCCTACATAATCTCATGACTCCTTTCTGAGTTCCGACTCATGACAGTCCTCCTGAATTGCCTGTGTCTTCTTCCAAAGGTGATAAAATAATGAACACAAGAAATATTTCCAGACACGCTAGCTTGGTGTCTTTAGGTTGGGAGAATTTTCCCAGTTGTAATACAGACAAGAAGCGTGCATTTTAACTTTGATATGGATTTGCAGAACCTTTCTTAGATAAATCCCAAGTGAGGCTCATAGGTTGCTACTGCTTAGAGATAATTTCCAAAAGGCAGTTATAAAATGATATGACATGATAAAATGCTATTCAGAGAAATAAGATGAGGTAATTTAGACAATGGATTGTCAGTGAAAGGGAATAGTCTAAGGTGAATAAAATTTTCTTTTGTAGATACAACATTTAGGGCCTTTATATTTACCATTTCTTGTTATATGAGAAGTGGTGCAAAGAACACTTCAAGTTGAAAGATATTTTTAGCCATGAAAGAAAATTAATATTTATAGTCACAGAATACTTTTTTTTTTTTTATCTAGACTGCTATTAGTTTATTTCTTTCTTCTGCATATGACAAGAGGAAAATAAAATTATCTACTGAAAAACCTCCTAAAAAAGATTTTTTCATGGTCTGGTCCTGCTGCTTAACAGAATGCTCATTATCAGTAGCAATATTGTTTTATCTCCCTTATGCCCAAGAGGAAAAAGGTGAGAGGCTCATAGCAAAGTTAAGAATATGATACTACAATGAAAAAGAAAACCACTCCAGAATAGCCAGCCTCATAGTCATAAACTAGTGCCAAACTACGTTGAACTAACAAATATGGATAAAAGTACATGCTGCCCACTAATGCAAAATATTTTCCCCCAACTCTGGGCCTTCAAGCCTTCAGACCATAAAATAAAAGATATTTTTAGTGTTAATCCCTAAGTGCACAGATACAGAAAATTACTTGTTCAGGCCTCAAATAAAATAAAAGCTGAGTATTCCCTCTGCTCAGTAGGTCCATGCCCTGAAATTACCTAAGCATGCCATTGTTCCCCCTTCTAGTAATCTGATCTTCTTTAGAGAATATGTATCTCAGCACATGCAGGCTATTGGCATCCAGTCAGGATTTCAGAAAAAGGTAATAAACAGCTAAGCAGGGGAAAATGGCATACTTTTAGGTCCCCAGTTTTTTAAGATGTGATTAGAAGAAATATACAGCATGTCAAAAGATTCAGAACATTTCAGAGATTAATTCCATACTGTATTTGCTTATAAATGCAGGTCATTGCAGAGGAGGAAAAAGAGACACTTTTTATGATGACTCAGTGACCCAGTGTTTAGACCCTTTGTTCAAAAATTAAGAAAACAGAAAATTCAGTGCTCTTACTGGATTCAGACCTGTCCAGCATCTTAAAACATTTTTTAAGCACTTTTACTAGGACAAGTGCTGGATTCTGCCCCCTGGGATAGGACAACCCTCATTCCATATATAGACTGGGGATCCAGAGGCTGAAAAACAGTGCTGCAGAAGGGCACCTGAGGGTCCTGGCGGTCGATGGCACATTTAACATGAGCCAGCAGTGCCCTGGCAGCCAGAAGGGCCAAGCCTGTCCTGGGGGGCATCAGGCCCAGCATGGCCAGCTGGGCAAGGGAGGGGATTGTCCTGCTCTGCTCCGCACTGGGGCAGCCTCACCTCCAGTGCTGGGAGCAGCTTTGGGCACCACAATATAAGAAAGACATGAAGCTGTTAGAGAGTGTCCAGAGGAGAACCATGGAAATGGTGAAGGGTCTGGAGGGAAGGTGTGTGAGGAGAGGCTGAGGTCACTTGGTCTGTTCAGCCTGGAGGAAACTGAGGGGAGACCTCATTGAGATCTTCAACATGCTCATGAGGGGAAGTGAAGGGTACTGACCTCTTCACTCTTCTGATCAGTGATTTGACTTGAGTAAATGCCATGAAGCTGAATCAGGGGAGGTTTATGTTAGATATCAGGAAAATGTTTTTCACCCAAAGATCAGTCTCCCCTAGGAAGCAGTCATAGCACCAAACCTGTCTGAGTTCAAGAAGGATTGGTACAATACTCTTGGGCATTTGATGTGGGTTTTGGGTTTTCCTGCACTGGGCTACGAGTTTGGCTTGATGATCTTGATGGGTCCCTTCCAACTCAGCATATTCTATGATTTCATGATTCCATGCTTCTTGTATTTCTAATTTTAAAGCATTTTAATTCAACATCAAGAGCAACCAGGGCATTGGAAGCAATTAATATTTGTCTTCTCAGAACATTTGAATACTCCGACTATGCCTACATTAGAGTGATGTTTTTTGCTTAACATTTCAGCCCATTAACATTTTCTGCTTTTTGTTGTGGATTAGTTTTGGGTTTTTTCCCTGTGTGATAGCACAGCATTATAAAGGTACGGAAGAAGAATCAGGTGGTGCCTAACAAAAACAGGAAAATATTTTAAAGTATGTCTTCTGGGAACTACATGATTTTAATAAAATAAATAATATAAAAATTAATAACTTTAAATAATTTACAAATTAACAGTAACTTTTGTACATCACAACATTTTTTCTAAATCAGCAATCATAAATGAAAATGAAATCTTTTTATTAAAGAACAGAAAAAAAGAACATAAGTTATTTATAGTATTGCACTATAATTTTTTTTCCAGCTAAATTGCTTAGAGAACCTCCTTCAGACTGTATGGAACCAATAAATTATCATTTCATGTCTCAATTTTTCGTACCATGGAGACATCCCCACAAGCTCATGCTGATTACTGTGCTGTATACACATGAAATCAGAACATGAGTATTTTTTACAATGATCCTACAATTCTGATATGAATAAAGAGACAGTAGATGATGCAAAAAGCTAGGCAGGGGGAAGAGGAGTTTGGAGCCTGATCTTGGGACACCAACACTGTCAGAGTTGGCAAATACTTTCTAGGCAATGCAGTACAGGTGGAGTACTTTGCAGAGAGCAAAAAGAGAGGAGAAGCTCCAGATTACTCAATGGCACATTAGTAGAAATTCCTAATGATTCATGTTTCCTGTAGAGGCCTTCTTTATGCACATAAAATATTTTTTGCCCTTTCTTTTCAGGACCACCAGGTTTCTTACAATAGCTACAATTATCTTCCTAAATCTCAGTACTTAATTAATCCTCTGTCCAGATACATTTTTATTTAACATGACCACAATGGGATTTTTGTTAGGTTTTTTTTGTTTTGGTTTGGTTTTTTTGTTTTTGTTTTTGTTTTTGTTTTTCTCATAAACAAAAATTATAACTCTTGTTTTAGTTTTCTTCTTCATTTAAAGTATCTTGATGTAACCAAATTAGAATTCTATGAAATTTCTCTTTCTTATTTTATGCATAGAGCCATGCAAATTGCATGAGAAACTCAGGCAGTTGCTGGAATTTGAGGTGGTATTTAGAGTAATTTTCAATGAAGATGAAAAAAAGCATATAGTAGATTGTGTGAGACTAGAAAGCAAGTGCTCAGACATATGATCCAGTGACTAAAATTTAAACTATCATATATCGCCTGATTTGTAAAATTGTCCTTATACATTTCGTAAGAAAAAAATGAAAAGGAAAAGGAAAAGGAAAAGGAAAAGGAAAAGGAAAAGGAAAAGGAAAAGGAAAAGGAAAAGATCCCACAATCTCTTTTCTTGGGTCACACTGTAAATATTTTAAGTAAGAGACATTATGTGGTGAACTTGGCTGATTCATAAAGCTGAAATGGCACAAACGTTTCTGAGTTTATAATTACTATATTTTCAAGTTATGAAATATAATTATAATAATTCCAATAAAAATTATAGACTTGAAAATTAAATTTGTGAAAACCAAATTAATTTTTCTTTCTAGAAATATTGTCTGAGTATTTTTAAATCTCTTTCATAATCAAAAAAAGTATATATGCCTATTATCCAATTTCTAAAGGTACCTATGTCCTTAGGTCCTCTTCAGATCAATTGAAATTTGTGTTCTTATATTACTCTGAAGTTATGAATACATGAATTTCATTGAATATCTAATTTTTATGCAGCTTGGTATCAAGTCCTCATGAAATTTCCTGCCATTCCTGAGAGTTTATTCTACTGTTTCAGTCCCACTTTACTGTGTACAGCTGTTTTTCTATGCCTAGCCATTAATGTTGAATGTGGAATATATACTACTTTTCTCCACTAGAGATATTTCTTTTTATTTTGTTAGAATTTGATTCACAGTCAGGCAATGATAGTATATTCTATTTATTTCTTTATATTGTGGCAATTTCAGTCCATGATAAAGTTAAATTTGTCGTATCTGCCTTTAAATTTATACCTGCTTCTCTATTCACATTATAGTGGTTCACGTTTTAATGTTTGTCCAGCATCAGAAGGTCAACTCCATACACCCAACAGCTTTAAAAATGGAAATAACCATTTATCAAGTGATTTTGTTTTAAATCCATCAGAATAGTGACAGAGCTAATAAACACTGGCTTGACTATTCATTTCTGTTTTCTTTCCTTTCTAATTATCTTTATGCCTAAGCAGGCCTACCAGTATTAGCCTCACTGTTGAAACCACTACAACAGTATCTCATTTTCAAATGCCTCTTTCGATCTTCCATGACATTGATTTGAACATGAGCTTTTTAGTAGACTACAAGGTGTTCCTAAATTCTGTATAAGTACTTCAGCAGGACTTGGATAGAAATTCCTACAAAGGTAGTGAACAGCAGGTAAAATTTCACAAGTTTCCATCTTTGCCATCTGAAAAGATTTAAAAATATTAATTAAGGAAATAAGGGATTTTTGAAAGCAGAGCTTTTAACTTTTAATTTAATAATATTAATATTTTTCGTATATTAAACTGAAAAATTAATCCCTGCAAAATTTACTAACGCTAATTTTGGACCAGAAGCAGCAGAAGTCTCAAGATATGGGAGAAAACTGTTTAGGGCCATTTCCACCTGAAAGGTTGGAATCTTTATTCATACCTCATTGGTCAATATTTGTTACATCAGAACTGTGACCAGCAGGTCAAGGGAGGTGATTTTTCCCCTCTCCACTGCTCTTGTGAAACCTCAGCTGGAGTAATGCATCCAGGGCAACCAACATAAGAAAAGCATGGACCTGTTTGAGCAGGTCCTGATGAAACTAACAAAGATAGTCAGAGCACTGGAGCACCTCTCCTATGAAAATGAATTGAGAAAATTTGGATTATTCAGCCTGGAGGAGAGAAGGTTTGAGAGGGAGAAGTTATCACTCCATAAAGCCCTACAAGAGAACTGGAGAAGGACTTTTTATGAGGGCATGTAGGGAAATGACAAGGATTAATGGCTGTAAACTGCAAAAGGGTAGGTTTAAACCAGATATTAGGAGGAAAATCTTTACTGTGAGAATGATAAGACACCAGAACAGGTTGCTAAGGGAAGTTGTGGATATTCCAACCCTGGCAGTTTTTAAGGCCAGGCTGAACAAGGCTCTGAGCAACCTGATCTAGTGGGTGGCATCCCCACCCATGGCAGAGGGGTTGGGACTAGATGATCTTTAATGTCCCTTCCAACATTTAACATTCTATGATTGATAAGCTTCACACGCGCCCACCTCTCAGGCCTTTCCAGGTCCCTCTGGAAGGCATCCCTTCACTGCAACAAATTGACAGCACCACAGTATCTTCATGCCATCATCAGATTTGACGAGGGTGCACTCAAGTCCACTGTCCATGTTGCTGACAAAGGTGGGAAGCAGTGCCAGTCCCAATGCCAGCCCCTGAGAAGCATCAACCATCACTGCTCCCTCTACTTGGACATCAAGTCATTGATCACAGCTTTAAACCAAGAGACATGTAGAAGGCAATATCATGTAAAATGTTATTTATTTCCACTAAGCTGGAACATAAAATTTTCTTTTTTGGGAGTTTTAAGCAACATCATGCTTTGATAAATAGTAGGGTATATTGGCATCAGCAACTGAGGTGGTCCTCTGCCCAACTTATCAGAGAATGCTGGTGGTACTGGATACTGCAAAAAATGTGAATGTGGCTGCTCTAAAATTTTGCAGAGTACTTACAGAGGATACAATTGCCTCAGTTTCAAATCTAGGCAAAAAAAAAATCTCATCTTCTGTAGCACTGCTTGAAGCACATCATAAACCCTTTTCCTTGTTTAAATTCTATTTCTGTGCATGAAAGTCATCTCATATATTTTAATACTGAAAAGTCATTGTAAAGTGATGTAAGACTATAAACTACCTGAAATAAGATGAAGTCTCCGCCTCCTACTCTTGTGGCTCTCTGGACAGCCTACTGGAGCACTAGATAGTCTCTGCCTTTTTGTCTTTAATTATGACATGGAAATGAAACTGCTTCCGTGTTAATGAGATGATAGCAGAGTGTTTTATAACATTACAATAAGTAAATAATCCATGAGGAGATATTAAAATTGGTTCAGAGTTCCTGCAGGGGCAGGAGCAAGTAAAATACTGAGGGTCTAACTGCTCTGTAAATTCTATCTTGCAGTATCTTGAAGAAAAATAGAGTAATTATTTCAAAATTTGGTGCAGGTATATGCAATTAGGAGAGGGACTGAAATATGAACATGGGAGTATATGACTAGGTTGCTGATGTGTTTGGCTCTTCCCTCTACATTGTTTAGGTATCTACCTCATGATTTTAAAGTCATATGAGGATATTGGCTTCTGGCAAAATCATGCTTTTACTATTTCGGCTCAATTTTCTTTTACTTTTAAAAACCGTCTTTGTAAGACTTTGTTTATAGAAGCAGTTGGAAAAAATTAAAATCATCATGATTGTGTTGCATATCCAAAAGATCTAAGGGAACTTATCTGCTATCAAACTATTGAAAATATCAGGTTAATAATTAATTGCTTTCCCTATGAGGTAGAAAGATTTAGTTGCAATTATTTAAATCATATTAGCAAATTTTTAAATAAACCAGCACACATATGTAATTATATGATCAAGAGTATTAATAATTTTGTTTGATATTTTTTATTTATATTCATATTTCAGCATGAATGGTGAAGTTTTTTTCAGGACTGAAAGAGTGAATCTGAAATTTATACCGTGAAAAATTTAAGAAGCCAAAGAGTTAGTGGATTTCCATTGTGTTTTTAACCCTACTTAGTGTCACCTGATATTTCCTTGTAATGTAGTGGGCAGTCAGCAAAGAGCACAGTAGAAGTGGCATCGATTAGAAGAATAGAGTACAGAAGAAAAACAGATGTTTTTAATAAAATAAATAAATTCAATAAAATAAATAATTCTTTGTAATAAAAAGAGATTTTATTACCTACTGATATTTTAGAAACTGCACTTCTTTTGATATGTTATTTATAGCTCTGCTTCTGTGTTTTGGGCTGAGGCCAATAATCTTATCTTTCTTTTGTGTAATGTTTTTGTGTTCTTTACACGAGAGTGAATGTAGACTATAAAGTATGGGTTCTCTATTTCTCTGTCTGAGAAGCAGTCAGCCTATACTCTTCCAAGATAAAAACAAATATAAAAAAGGTAATCTTTAATAAAAAGTAAATAATGGGAAAAAAAGATGAGTAGCTTGTTTTGTAACGTGATACAGATACATAAAATTACATCATATATCAGCTGCTGATGTCATTCTAAAAAAGCAAAATACAAGCCACAGGAATAACTACAAGTTCTGTGTGTTAGTCTATAGCCTAATCAAACAGTATAGCATTGCTTGAAGCAGTTTATGAACTATATACCAAGATTGCAAGAATAAGGACTAGGGGTTGCCAGGTTTGCTCTAAATGAATCCTCCAGTATCCCCAGAGTCCTCCTTCACAGGGCTGCTCTTAACATATTCACTGCCCAGTCTGTATTGATACTGGGGATTGATTTCCCTGACCCAGGTGTAGGATCTTACACTTGGTCTCGTTGAACTTCATGAGGTCCACATTTCCCACTCTTCAAGCTTGTTCAGATCCAGCTAGATGCAATCCCTTTGCTCAAGAATATTGACTGAACCACTCAGCTTGGTGTCGTCTGCAGACTTGATGAGCATACACTCAATCCCATCATCTATGTAATGAACTAAGACATTAAATAGTATTGTACATTAGATATATTGTATTAAATAGTATGGCTACTTACGGAACACCACTCATTTTCTATTTGGGCATTGAGCCATCTTCTGTAACTTTGGATGCATCCATACAGGCAACTGCTTCTCCATCAAATAGTTTGTTTTTCAAATATATATGTCTTGACTCTAGATGTAGGAATGTCGTGGACCACCATTATCAAGACAGATGACACCAGCTACTCCTCCCTTGTCTACTGATGCTATTCATTCCACTTTAGAAGTGATGTAGGGTGGAGTAATACAGGCCTGATAGGAAGGCAGAGTCCTTGAGGAATGGGATGCAGTGTAGAGGAGTATAAGCATGGGACATAGGCTTTTCACTAGACACCCCTTGGCTACAAACAGCTTATCCATGAGCAGTTACAGAAACTGATTCTGAGGATAACAAAGAAAACAGACATGTACTAACATACCAGCCTGTATAGTCAGCTTGGAGCGAGTCTGGAGATGCAAGCTACTGACGAAAGATCATTCTACCAAACATGAAAATTACTCCTTGGGTTGTGTAGAGAAAAAACTGTATAGAAGAAACTATCAGCATGTGTTTCTATGTGTAATTTTTTGCTTTAATACCCTATGGTTTATTCCTTTTCCCCCACCATGGTGATGGTTTGGCCTGGGTTGACAGTCTTCCCTGATACCTACCCCTATTCCTGAATGTTCCCTGTCAATTTTCCCTGGCACCAGCCCCTGCCTGGACTGCCCATTGGGGAATTCCCTGTTCTTCAAAGCTCCATTGGACTGTTTACATAGCCTTCTTATTGGTTTGTGACTCTGTAAACCCCACTTTTTGTCCCTCCCTGATCTTCTCCCTATTGGCCCCTTGACCCTTAACTCCACCTTGATTCTGCCCCTTAAAACCCACGGTTCTGGCATTGTTCCCCTGTCTTCACCTCTGCACTGCGTTTGAGTGATATGCCGTGCTAATAAAGCAATCTCAGACTGCAAGTGAAGCCCACTTTGTTCCTTTATACACTGACCCAGCGGCGACTGCCTGGGACTCTAGGGTTCGGGGGTTGTGTCACAGCCCCACCAAGTGCCTCATCACCAGGCACGAGATGACAAGCATGAATATCATACCTTTCTGTCTTGGCAATGTACCTCAGATATTAAAAATTCCCAATAACACTCCATCACACATGCCAAAACCAGAAAAAAAACTTAGGTTATAGGAGGAGCAAGGGGAGGGCAAACATAACACCAGGAGAAGTAGTAATAGCTGAGAAATGTGTATTTAACAATTTTAAGTGTATTAGCATTTTTTTCTTTTTCTGTAATAATTATCTGGCCAATAATTACTAGATTTCAGTTTTAACATTAATATTTGTTAAATGTTCAAAAAGTGATCCTTTTCTTTGCCAATAAAAAGGATTTTAACAACCCACGCATTTCTCATCCTGGCATTACAATTCTTGGGGATATTTTTAGAGAACTTTTCCATCATGTCTATTCCTTAAAAGGCACACAGATACAGTAGAAACTATGGGAGTGGGAGAATGACTGGATGAGTCAGGAACACAGGAAAGAAGAGTTTGTTGTTTACAGAAGAAAGAACAAACATACATGCTGTGGAGGTCTTGGATAGCTATATAAGGGATAATTTGACACATACCTCTGTGCCAGAAAGCAAGTTCACAGCATTTATGCAGTGAGTTTCTTTCTGAACTGAGTTTAGCTTCATAATATGACACTCCAGTGGCTGGACTGAAGTTACTCTTGATTTACACTTTGGTAACTGTGATTACAATTTGCTCCACTGCTTAAAACAAACATTTAAGAGGAGCTGATCATGCAGGAATAGATTCAAGTGACATCCAAAATATCCATGTAATGCAACTGGAAAAAGCAACAGTTAACAAGCCCAGTGAAGCAATAATAAACTGGGACTTGACATTCCTCCCTTGTCTCCAGGCTGTTGGCATGTGCAGTAAAAAGCACTAACTGTCCATTCACTGAATTTTGTCAGTCTGATTATCTTTTTTTACCTGCAGGGACTATCCAGTGTAACAAGGCCTTAGAAAAAGATCATCGTTCTTTTAGCCTTTTAAAGTAATTGAAGAGACAGATTCTAGATGGTTTAACCCCAGTGCCCTTTTACAAGACGAATTAGTGGATGCCAGTGGGTCTCTGGAGTTTGTTGCTCTTTTATTCTGTAGCTGTATTATAACTCAAAGACTAAGCCCTCTGTAAAATCATTACCCCACTGTTTGTTTTTTTTTTTTGTTGTTGACAGTAATTTTAATGCTCCTATTATTCTCTTCAGTATGTTTCTCTCTACACAACATGGAAAGTATAAACACATAACAACACTTCCCAGTCATCATCTAGTATGGAAAATTTATATCTGTTAAACTACACCATGTCTGTACCCTGCAATCATACTCTGAAATCTAGACCGTAGACCTGCTTGACTATAAATATCTTGACATTTGCCTAAAGGCCACATTAGAATGGCCTTATCAGTTTCTGGTTAACAGTGATTCATCCAGGGTTCCCCAAAGGACATAGCATTAGTCTAACTTTTTCTCCGTGAATATCTAGTTAACGAGTAATATCTCCCTTGAAGCTTATGAAGTAATTTATTTACTTGTATTTTTATGCTGTTGCTTTCCAGGACGTTGGCCTCTTGAGCTCCTTCCCTACATTCTCTGCTATCTTATTTTGCTCTTGATAAGTTGTTTGTTGTTAAGCTAAAAATGCTCAACAAAAAGAATTTGAGCAGTTTAAAGGCAAAAGATTCCCAGGCTCATGTTATATTTTTATCTGTCTGATAAACACTGTCACCTATTGGTGGTTTCTAAAGAATGATCACATTTCATAAGACAATAAGGTGGTTAAAATGATCATCAGAAAATCTAAGGCCATGCTGTCAATTCTTTGTTAGCCTTTCCATTACTTTCAACAGTGCTGAATAATGTATTCATTGGGAGGGAAATTGTGGGTTCATAATAATTTTATATCCTTTTCTTTTTAAATAACCTATTATATGCTCTATTAATGGACACTGAAAACTGAACTGATGTTTACATGAATAATGCAATAATAGCTATTATACCTCCAAGGTTTCCCGTCTCATTATTAATGATCACATCATGTAAATACATATATTGATTAGTTCACTCATGAGCACAGAATCATAGAATCATGGTATCATACAATAGTATGGATTGGAAGGGACCTTGGTTATGTGTCCCTTTTCTGGACCCAGTACCCCTGCAGGGATTTAATGTGAGAGGAGTGAGCAGGAGCATCACCTCCACTGACCTGCTGGTGGCACTGCTTTTGATACTGCCCAGGATATCATCGTCTTTCTGGACTGCCAGTTCTTACCCAGTTTCTCATACACAATATCCACCTATCTGAGTAGTGATCAGAGACATCAATGTTTCCTTTAAGTGATAAATCTAATTTGTCTTCTCGCAGAATCATGAGTGGCAAACTTAAAAATTTTTGAGCCTGCTAAACATATATGAATGAACCATGCCACCTTTGTCTTGTCATCTTCTGCATCAGAAAACATCCTTCATAATCTTTAGCAGTCAAATTGTGTCACTTGAGTGTCCTTTGTAGATCATCCTGAATATCATTCAAATCATATGATTTCAGTAACATGATACTGAATTCATTTTGGCATTTTAAGGATGAAAAAGACCTGCAAAAGTGACTATGTAACAACAGTTTTCACAGACAACTTCTCTAGGAGAACTGAAATTTTACAGGTAATTTCACGAGGTAAAGATGTGAACATGTGCCTTCAAGGTGTCAAAAGAGTTTTGGATAACATATATTTCACAACAGTTGACAAACCAGGTAAGCTCTGGTCAGGGACTCTGCAGTATAGGTGTGCCTCAGCAATATTTCGAATTTGTGATTTTCTCTGTGTTGACTTCATCCCCTTAAATACAAACTTTGAAAACTTCTCTGCTCTATTAGCAAATCCATTGTAGGATTGTATCCATATAAAATGCCTTATCCATCAAACCTAAGATATTCCCAGGGGTTTGTTTTTTTTTTTTTCACTATTTGGATAATAAATGGGACTGTAGTATTTTATAGTGCTTCTATATGGTCAAGGATCTGAATAAATCCTTATTTCATAATCACTCTCACACTGTACACATTAATTTCTCCTTGCCTGGAGCCAGTAGTCTGAACTCAGCTCAGAATAAATTATGAGCATAAAATTAATTGCTGGAAAAATGTGTATTAGTTTTAACATAATTTCACCTCTTCCGAGCAAGCAAGACTGAACTGAACATGAAGGAATTCAGATACAAATACCACTTAAATTATGTATTTTTGGTCTATTGAAATGTGAAATTTACATTCTAAGCTAGATTAGTTTAAAAGTGCTCAGGGTGTTGCCTACATGTAAACATGGTCAATAAGAAAATGTCAGAAAAATTTTAAGTAGTCTTTAAATTTTAAGTACAATGACCATATAGAAGCTGATTGCTTACTGATATTCTGCTTAAGAGATTATAATTCAGAACTTTGGGACCTCCACCAATTTCAAAGCTCTGACTGTATTTTAATAAATTATCTAATTTTCCAAGATGTTAACCAATTTTCTGTGACTCACATTTATCCTCTCCCTCCTTCCTCAATAGTAACTCTTTTTTTTTTTTTTTTTAAATGACAACGTTATTTTTGGAACTTTTTATTGCTGAAAGTACTAAAGAGTACTGTTGCCTCTCTCAGAACACTGTCAAGGCCACAGAAGGAAATTGCCATAAGATAAACCACCACAGCAGGAACTTGAGATAAACACAGACAGGAGAAATTTACAATGGGAAGGTACCAATTTCAAGCGTGGTGAGGCAGATCTGGTTAGCACATCATGGTTAATGAACCCAGACAAAAACTCCCACTGCGGCAAACTGTGAGAAAGGAGGTGGCTGCTTATACATGTATCACTGCTCAAAGAAAGATCACCCCAAGTTATGGGAACAGCCTCTATGGATACCTGGAAGAGCCTGGGAGCAGCCTCTACGAATACCTGGAACTTTGACTATATAGAAGTGGTACCTTCAGAAGAAGAATGCTGGGACCCTCGCCACCTAGAAATCCAAGGTGAAGGAAGATCAAAGGGAGCCATTGGATCCTTGGCCGCTGACTATCTTCTGCTTGTCTCTCTATCTCTCTCTCTCCTTTTCTTGAGCCCTCTTTTTTCTTTTTATTTCTCTACCTCTCATTTACTTTTAAATGGAGTCCACATTATTGACTTCAGCATTCTTGACTTCCAGAATACTGGAAGCATTCAAATCCTATAGTTTCAGGAAAATTATGCTGATTGCCTTTTCGTATTTTAAGTATGAAGAAGGCCTGCAAAGGTGGCTGAACATATAACAATATTATGCATGTGCAACCTCACTGAGGAACACGAAAATTTTACCTTAATTTAGGCAGAGGCATCTCTCTCTAATTCGATCATAGCAATTTTTTTTTTTTTCTAGCGGCAAGTGACATTTTAGACAAGACTGCAGAGACAAATATTTTGAAAAAGAATTGTATTTATTCCTGATGTCTATTCACTTAGGGAAGACAATGTAATGCCTGATAAAAATTCTAAGTCAGTGATAAATTTAGTCTAATAACTTTAGTCATATTGCCACTATTGGAGGGCACTGTTGTGGATTAACTCCAGTCAGTAACTAATCACAAAACAGCTACTCATTCACTTTTCCCTGGATAGGATGGGGGGAAGAATTGGAACAATAAATGTGAAAAACCTTGTGTGTTGATGTCCTGGTTTTGTCTCCAATAGTTGTGGGATTTTTTTTCTAGTAGCAGCTACAGTGCTGTATTTTGGGCTTAGTAAAAGAATGATGATGATGATAATATACTGATGTTTTAGTCGTTGCTGGGCAATGCTTGCACTGAGTCCAAGAATTTTCAGTTTCCCTCTGAACCAGTGAGGAGTTGCACCAGAAGCTGGGGTGGAGTAAGGCCAGAATAGCTAACTGAAACTGGACAATATATATTATATATATATAATATAAATACCTTTTGCTAATATATCCAGAAACCAATATATCACAATCATAGGCTACTCAACAGTAACTGAATAAAAATCTATATTATTAAAAGGTCAGATATAACATTCCTTTATTATAATGCTCTGTGGTATTCTTTACATTCATACAAACACAATAAATGTTTTGCAATGAGGTTAGATAGGAATCTAGCTGTCAGTTTGCATGAACATTATATCATTTTACTTTCCTGGTACCACGGAATGCATGAGACAATGAATAGTCTCTACGCTGTATGATGTGGCACATGCTATTTTCACTGACCCTAGTTTATAATTTGAAGCAAGAAGCTGTGATGTAAAACTGGATTTTATCTACTATAGAGCAAGAAACTGGCATTTACATTTTTATATAGTCTGTGAAAGACACTCTTTTTTAACACTGAAGTGTTGCATTGCCTGCATCTGTCTTCTCAGCAAGACAAGTAATTATTTTCTAGGATTTAGTATATTGAGCATGATCAAGATCACTTAACATGCTTCATTGTCTTTAATTTTGATGTTTCAATGAAGTTGAATTGCCTTCTTAAAGAAGACTAAACTGATATGTTAAACTCAATAACATAAGCTCTGGAAACTAAAGGTTTCTTTTCTCACATTGTTTTCTTTGTGAGTACTATACGTGCTCTGTAAGCAGTGAGTTTTTTCTAGTTTAGATTATACTGTAGCTTCTTACTGGTTTTTTTCATAACTTTCTAACACCTATTTTGAAATCTTATGAAAGGTTTCCTTTTTACTGCTACTAAAGAGAGTTGAGTAAGACTTTTTCCCATCCTCCTTGAGTTTTCCCTGATTTCTTATTTTGCATCTAGAAAATAAGTCAGAAAGAAAACAAGAACTAGTCCAGAAGCCATTAGACCATAGTCTAATTACACATCAGTGATAAAGATGTTTATGGGGAAAGTAACATTAAAAAATTCTGTATTTTCTGCTTCATCCTAGTGATTTGTATATCAGTGCTAATCATCTTACCGAAGCATTCTAGCAGATGCAGAATGATGTGGAACAGGAATGGCCATTTCCTTTGTAACAGAGGAAACACTAATTATCTTGTTGCTTTCTTAATCACTGACCTACAGCAATGTAGTGTTTAGGCTTTCTCAAAGAAATAGAGGAGATTAAAACCTGTGTAACAGCTTCCATGTAGACTTTAATGTTTCTTCTTTTCGTAATGCCATCAAAAATAAAAACTAGTCTGTTCTCTCAGTACCTATAGAAATATTGAAGCCACGTAGGAACTCAGAATAAATTTGTAGAAAGACATAGATATATTCTTTCCTAATTTTTGGTATATTGTTCCTCTGTAGTGGTTTAGATTAAGAATTCTAATTCATTTAAAATTAATATNGGGCAATGCTTGCACTGAGTCCAAGAATTTTCAGTTTCCCTCTGAACCAGTGAGGAGTTGCACCAGAAGCTGGGGTGGAGTAAGGCCAGAATAGCTAACTGAAACTGGACAATATATATTATATATATATAATATAAATACCTTTTGCTAATATATCCAGAAACCAATATATCACAATCATAGGCTACTCAACAGTAACTGAATAAAAATCTATATTATTAAAAGGTCAGATATAACATTCCTTTATTATAATGCTCTGTGGTATTCTTTACATTCATACAAACACAATAAATGTTTTGCAATGAGGTTAGATAGGAATCTAGCTGTCAGTTTGCATGAGCATTATATCATTTTACTTTCCTGGTACCACGGAATGCATGAGACAATGAATAGTCTCTACGCTGTATGATGTGGCACATGCTATTTTCACTGACCCTAGTTTATAATTTGAAGCAAGAAGCTGTGATGTAAAACTGGATTTTATCTACTATAGAGCAAGAAACTGGCATTTACATTTTTATATAGTCTGTGAAAGACACTCTTTTTTAACACTGAAGTGTTGCATTGCCTGCATCTGTCTTCTCAGCAAGACAAGTAATTATTTTCTAGGATTTAGTATATTGAGCATGATAGCATTCACTTAACATGCTTCATTGTCTTTAATTTTGATGTTTCAATGAAGTTGAATTGCCTTCTTAAAGAAGACTAAACTGATATGTTAAACTCAATAACATAAGTTCTGGTAACTAAAGGTTTCTTTTCTCACATTGTTTTCTTTGTGAGTACTATACGTGCTCTGTAAGCAGTGAGTTTTTTCTAGTTTAGATTATACTGTAGCTTCTTACTGGTTTTTTTCATAACTTTCTAACACCTATTTTGAAATCTTATGAAAGGTTTCCTTTTTACTGCTACTAAAGAGAGTTGAGTAAGACTTTTTCCCATCCTCCTTGAGTTTTCCCTGATTTCTTATTTTGCATCTAGAAAATAAGTCAGAAAGAAAACAAGAACTAGTCCAGAAGCCATTAGACCATAGTCTAATTACACATCAGTGATAAAGATGTTTATGGGGAAAGTAACATTAAAAAATTCTGTATTTTCTGCTTCATCCTAGTGATTTGTATATCAGTGCTAATCATCTTACCGAAGCATTCTAGCAGATGCAGAATGATGTGGAACAGGAATGGCCATTTCCTTTGTAACAGAGGAAACACTAATTATCTTGTTGCTTTCTTAATCACTGACCTACAGCAATGTAGTGTTTAGGCTTTCTCAAAGAAATAGAGGAGATTAAAACCTGTGTAACAGCTTCCATGTAGACTTTAATGTTTCTTCTTTTCGTAATGCCATCAAAAATAAAAACTAGTCTGTTCTCTCAGTACCTATAGAAATATTGAAGCCACGTAGGAACTCAGAATAAATTTGTAGAAAGACATAGATATATTCTTTCCTAATTTTTGGTATATTGTTCCTTTGTAGTGGTTTAGATTAAGAATTCTAATTCATTTAAAATTAATATGTTATTAATAAGGCTTATAGGAGTGGAGAAAAATGCAGAATTCTAAGACACTTTCTCTAGCCTTAATTTTCAGTAATATTCTTATTTAAAAGTTCTTGTTCTCTGACCAATGAAAAATGCATTTAGAAATGCATTTAAATGTGTCGAGATTTCTCATGAGATTAGAGTAACAGATTAATTTATCCTTAGTCTGTTTGCTGACATCCCTCTTTAGATGACAAAATATAGATACACATGCACACAGTGCAGAGGTACATCTGTATGGATTAACATAGAGAGCAATGATCTTCCCAGCACCCACTTAAACCCCATCAACACTCCCAGCTGTGAACAACTCAGGCAGATCTTTCTTTTCTCCCCTTTATCAAGTCAAGATTTCCCTTGTTATCTGGTCCCCATCCCCAGCTCTCCCTTGCACACATGCACATCTGCCTTTGCCAGACATACCTTCCCTGTGTCCCTGCCCATGTCGTGGGCTCTGTTTGTCCAACCTTCACTTCTGACACTGGCTTTTTCAGACTCTGAATAGCATTGACTTGTTGTGCAGTTCAGCTTGAGGATAGAGTGAATCCCATACACAAACAGAATCCACAAATACAAACACACGCATTCACACAGAACAGGGCTGGTTGAACCTTTTCATGTCAGTGCCGTACCATTTCTTTAAAGTCCTGACTGCTAGTGACCTAAGCTCTAGGGTTTGTTATTTTCTTTAAAATGCATTTTTTTTTCTTTAAAATACACATCATGGTTTATATATCAGGGCTTTTTATATTTATTGAGTTTGCCTTTACTGTGAATAACTGTCACCAGATATCCTTATAAACCATACTCTTACAGTTATATTGCTGGATACATATTTTGTCTTGAAACTGCCCATCAAAATGAAATAAGTGTCAGAATGATTTTAGAGACCAATACTACATAAGGAACTTAGGATGCAGTGACAAGTTTTTATCTGCTAGAAAAAAGGTAGAAACAGAAACTTGGAATGGCTACTAGAGAGGATCATTTTCTGTATCTCTGAGGACTGGCTAAAGTAATGACTTGTTTTAAAAAGGTAAACCTTATCAGCAGCTGATTGCTAGAAATCCAATTTAAAAGCATTAAAAAATAATTAAAATATCAGTTTGCCTAGGAGGTTTTGGACATTTTGTACCTGTTGGTAATTGTACAAAAAAGAAAGAACTGCTAAAAGTGAAAATCATACAGGAAAATCTCATAGGCCAATAGTTTGTTAAGAGGTTGAACTTATTTGTTTCCTAGAAAGAGACTTTGAATTTACTGTGCAAAGATGAACATTTGATTCAGTCTTACAAAATAATTTTCTAGCTTGCAAAGTCGTTAAGTACTTGTATATCTTATGCTAGAGCACATGCTTACACTTGAGGGAAATTTTTATATTAGCCCCCTGAAGTTCTGGAAAAAGAGAAAAGCAGTTTAGTTTTCTTCAGTGTATCAACTACTGATTTGGTAAAGTCTTGTTTTGATTGAAGCCTAGAGGGCATTTAGGCAATCTAATATTTTCTTATGCATGCAAAACTACTCTGTGTAGTGACACCCATCTTCTCCCTGAAGCTTATATAAATAGTCACAAGTAAATTTTTTTCAAGTCAATCTGCAAAATTTTTCCTCTGGTGCTGGCAGGGGCAGAATTTCACTTGAATCATTATTTGTTTCAAAAGGAATCATTACTTGTTTTAAAGTGATCTTCAGTTCTCAGATTTGATTTTTTTCTGCCTTTGGTCCTATAAACTGGTCTCTGCATCATTCGCCTTTGGTATTATTAAACTAGTCATTTATTGTGCACAATAAATGACAAGATCTTTGTGATTAATTAAGCACAAAATATCTTCCATAATTGAAGAATCTACATAAGTGATAAATACCAATGAATAGATGTGGGAGAGAAATATCAACAAAGAATTATACTCTAGGGTTTTATGAGATGTAACACTGATTGAAGCTCCCTTGTGTTTAGAGAATGATAAAACTCTCCAGTGAGCTTGATGAGGTCGAGTAAAAATGGACTTTATACAGGAAAAAAATAATCTGTATGAATACCAACAAAGAGTTTCTGGACAAGAAGGCAAGATATAATTTTTTTTTATTCTACAGAGTTACTAGTCCAAGTCTACTTGCAAATTATGAAAGTTTGCATGAACATGAGAACCAGAACTTAAACACTATCAAACTTGTGACATCAAAAAAAGCAAAGAAAATAGTAGGAGGTAGATGAATCAGGAAGACAAAAAAACAAAACAAAACAAAATAAGACAAAACAAGGAAAGAAAGAGATGGAATAAGATGAAATGGATGAAGGGATGTACAGGTTTCTGTAATGGGTGAGGAACTACCATTACCAAATAGGATACCTGTGAGAGACATTCAGTGGTATCATTGCCAGAAAATATGACACAATGGCTGAAAAAAAGTTGCAGTTTTCAAAATTTTCAACACTATCTCTTGTCTGTGAGTAAGAAGGTTAATCAGTTTTTTCCCATTGGTTCTAGTGAGAGCTTTACTCATGCAATATTTGTTATATTTGCATCTCCGTGCCTCTATATGATCTTTTTACTTTTCCAAAATTTTCTCAGTCAACATTTTCAGTTTTTAATAATTCGGTTCATGACCTTTTATAATAATATTTTAAATTATATGGGTGGAGAAAAATGCACAATTCCAAGACATTTTTTCTGGCCTTGATTTTTAGTAATATTCTTACTTAAAAGAACTTTTAAGTTCTCTGACCAACAAATAAATGCCTGAATCTGGTTGAAGGCCTGATCAGCCTTTTCTAGAATAGTGCAACAGAAGGAGTCCAAATAAATGCCTGAATCTGGTTGAAGGCCTGATCAGCCTTTTCTAGAATAGTGCAACAGAAGGAGTCCCTCAGCTTGCCCTCGTATTCAGAAATGTTATTATTCTTCATTAAGTTACTGACATGTCTAAAAAAGTGCTATACATGTTAATAACACCAAAAACAATAACAATGATAACAAGAAGAGAAAAAAATAACATATATATTAACCAGCATTATAGTGTGACTGTAATTTGAGAGTAACACTTAGTGCATTGAAAGTTGTATAGAGACTGGTAAGCACCTTTGGCTTTAAAATTTATTTCTCTGGACTATGGTTATTGCCTCATAAACAAGAAAACCCCCTCAAATTACCATAATCAACTCTGTTACTTACCATGAGTAGAATGTTAAATTCTCCAGACTGGTTTAAAGTAAAATGAGGCGTAAATTCATTCCTTTTGTGGTTTAGAGTGTGCTTTTTTTATATATCTAAAGAGAAAAATATGTGTACCAACCACCAATTTATTGGAGCATTGCTAATTTGCATATCTAATTTCAAGCTGTACTAATTGCCTTTGAAAATGCCAAGCTTGTTTATTAGCCATTCCTTATTTTCCTGAAGGAAGAGTCTATTTACACAGAAGCATTCTCTATAACTGGAAAATCATTATCCTGGGACCTAAGGAAAAAGAATAAACCTACATTTCAAATGTATCATGGCTAGGTACAGGGGTTTTTGGTCTTATATAATGAAATTTTACAATTAGGTTAGTAGATGCCTTGAGGCATTTCAGAGGGGGCATTATTTCTATTAAGTGTTTCATCTGCTTTAAGTATAATAAATTTGAATATTTCGATTGCTTTCCAAGCAACACATAAATATCTTGATTTTCTTTATATGTGTCTCATTTAATGGTATAGGTCCAGACAAAAACCATTATGAAGTTTAATCCCTGTGTGCTTATTCCATTTAAAAATAAATTGCATAATTACTAAGATGTCTCAGCGACAAAATAAATTTCCATAGCTGCCCTCTCTGGTTTAACAATATTCCTTTAGTTGTTTACCTACTAAAAAGCCCAACCTAAAGTCAGTTTTACTATGGGTCCAATAGAAATAATTACATGTTTAATGTTCAGGGTTTTTGGTTTTTTTTTTCTGTGATAAGAAGATATAACTGCTAAATTTTAGTACCGTTGTTACTATAGTGGAGACTAATACATAAATAGGAGCAACTGTGGTAATAGGGAAGTAAAACATTTAATGGACAACATTATTCTTTCTAATGAAATTTGAGTAAGTGTGATATCAATATTTTGGGAGAATATGGAAAGCTTTATCTTACAGTCTCTGGATGGAAGAATTNTTTCATTCATAATATGAAGGTGATAGAATTAAGAACTCAAAAGAACCACAAAAGTTAGGTTTTATGGAATCATAGAAGTATAGAATCATTAATGTTGGAAAACTTCTCAGATCACCAAGTCAAACCATCAACTTGGCACTACCACTGTTCACCACTTCACCATGTCCTCAAGTGCAATATTCACATGGCAGTATACATTCAGTCACACAACTGATGGTAGAGGTAAGTGCAACAACAACAAAAAAACATAGCAGAGACAGCACTTATCAAAAGAAAATACATAATTGTCCTGATATGTAAATACCAGCAACCTTAAAATTTGATTGCAACTTATTCATTTTTTGTGGATTATATATATATAAGGGGTAGCATTAAAATTTCATTATTCATAATCTATTGTGATTGTGATCTCCATCTTTTGCTCTCAATATGAGAATCACAAGAAATCATGGAGATATGTGAGTGTGTGAAACGTAATCTTTCAATAGGATCCAGGTAATTTCTTCTTTAAAACCATACAAAATAATGATCCTAGAGGTACAAAAAANTATAACTGCTAAATTTAGTACTGTTGTTACTATAGTGGAGACTAATACATAAATAGGAGCAGCTGTGGTAATAGGGAAGTAAAACATTTAATGGACAACATTATTCTTTCTAATGAAATTTGAGTAAGTGTGATATCAATATTTTGGGAGAATATGGAAAGCTTTATCTTACAGTCTCTGGATGGAAGAATTGAAAATTCAATTTCTAATTGTTATAAGACTACAAAATGGGAAATTTTGTCTATGTTTTTAAAACTGCGCAAAACAAGAAGCAAAATGAGAAAATTTTTTGTAGAGAATGTTGATATTTAACTTTACATAAAATTCACAACAGATACAGAAGCCCATCCTTCTTCACCAGTTCTCACTATTAGCACAAGATAAGTGAACAAGCTGATAGCAACTGGTTTTAGTTGGGTTTTTACTCTTCATTCTTAAAACAGGATATTCATCCTTACTTGTTTTCTCACTCGTATGCTTAGAAGAGAAAGAGGGCAAGGAGCGGGAGGGAGGGAGCGAGAG